>OOFE01006373.1:32210-44182 GCA_900323365.1 Monocentris japonica
GGCTCTGGCTCCTGACAACCTCACCCACTGAGCTACAGATTGGCCGGCACACAATGCCCCAGGTCCTCATTCACCAACACAACACACTCACCGGCCATGCACCTTCCCTTTTATGTCTCTCTCTCCCGCTCTATCTCGCAACCTCTCTCACCGGATCCCTTCTGTCCATTTCTCACTTTCAACCCTGTCTCTTTCTCCCTCATTCATTCCCTCCCTTCATCCACGAGCTTTCTCCAAGACTGTCTTCCTGCTCTGATTCTCCATCTTTCTGGCAACTTGGTGGTGACTGGTGGGCCGACAAGAGAAACAGTCTTCCACCTCATCCCAGTGCTGGGCAGCAAGAGTGGGATGAGCCAGAGCTCACAAAGCCACTGCCGAGCTAAACAAAGGTTGTGTGCTCCATCATTCAAACCAGGGCCACTCCGACAGCTGCCTCTGCCACGCTCACACTGACAAACGGCCAGAAAAACAGATGGTTTGTGCATTCATGACCAGTTTAGTGGAAGCCCAGGAGTCACGACCATTCAAGGGGAGTGTTTTTGTCAGCTATTCCATAATAAAGCTTTTCAGTCTGGTAGAAAATTAGAAATGCATTTTAAAATTGTCCCTTAATTATTGAGGTCACCCTGGCCCCATGGAGAAGAGGGGCAAGAGCTGAGGCTCTGGCTTTGTGACACATGACTGATCTGAAAAGATGGGCTGCCTCATTTCACTTTTTAAATCCTGCCAACACATTAACATACATTTGTCAGTTGCTTCTGAAAACCAGATGCATTGGATTTTGGAAGCCAACTATCCCTCCATGGAAACAAGTTCAGCATTTAATCAATAACGGCAGTTGAAATTGTATAGCTAATTGAAAATTAATTAAAATAGGATATCCTACCAAAAACCTCAATAAATCAATACAGAGAAACTATAATATTATTATTATTATATTTTTACTTATAATATTAGAAGTACAAAGTCAGTCAATGACAATGAAACTGGAACTAACTATTTGTTGATGTATTTGACACTGTTTGCACACGCATGCATTTACGTGCTGATCCGTGCTGTTCTTTTGTCAGGATTCTCTTGCCTCCTGCCAATCAAAGCGCCACACACATACAGGCACATCTGCAGCATAATCGATAGCAGATGAGTGTGTCCAACCCTCTGAATCTTTCATCACCTCCACCCTCTCAGAACCATATGGCTAAATCATGGCCCAGGGAAAGGGGGCACCAGACTCTGGCTCCTCTGCCCAGGGTGTCTCTGTCCCTGGGTATGTGAGCTCTGTTTCTCAGTCCTGGAGCCTTTGGTGTGGAGTTATAAAATCTAGGGACTGCAGTATTTCAGGCGTATATTCAGGTGTTATAGGTATTGCGAATTTCAAACAAGGTAAAACAAAAGATAAATGCTTTATGAGTTTATAAATGCAGTGGCTGATATTTTTAAGAATATATCTATAAGCACTAAAAAACAAAATTAAATAAGACATATACAGGTATATGAGACTAAGACAGTCAAGCACAATAATGCTATCTGTCACATCATTAAAAAAAGAGCTTTGTGGTTGCTTTGAAGCAGTGAGGCGTGAAACATACTGGGCTTTACAGCATCAGCATCAACTTCTTGGCAACATACCCCAAAAAGTCATTTTCAATTCTAAGTGAAAGCATCCACCATGTTGCACTATATCATACACAATACTGTTCAGACAAATTAGCCAGAGTGCCAGCCTAAGTGACATTGACTAAACTTAGTTTGTTTGTTCCTCCATATTAAATTAGTTGCACATCTTCCAGTGCCCGGAGATAAGGCCTAACAATGCACGGAGAGCGGCTGAGCAGATATGAATTAAAGATAATGCCCAGCCACCGCACGTCTGTCTGCTCAGAAACCATCTGGACGTTCAATATTACATCCTGTCTACACTTTTAATGTTGATCATGATCAGAGTTTTTTGACAGCTCTTCATGATGCATCACACCCAGATGTGGTTACTGACTGAACACATTTGTTGAGGTCTCACTCCAAGGAGACATGCAATGGCCTCAACATTTCTGAATAAGTGAAGCCTCAGCTGGATAAGAGATAAGAGCCACTTTCTCCGCCTTAAATGTGACGGAAAAATCAAGTCGAGCATGTCAAGGATCAGGATAGAAAATGTTTGACAGGCCTCTGTGATTTCATCAGAGGAAGAGTGTGATTAAACATCTAAGGATATTTAAACAAATATCAAATTAAATAAGGCAGCAAAAGCATTTGTGAGAAACCTGGAAAATGTTATCTATTTCAATAGATGTGTATATTAAAACAGCTAAAATGCTGCATTATTTCCAACATTAACAACAGTAATAATATGACGAAAATGAGTATTCTTGACACTGGTGTGGTTGAGGTGAGGGGTATTGTCGTGGAGAATTCATATGAAGCAGATAAAGACTACAAGCGCATCTTAAACATTATCTGATGTAACATGTTGTGATCCTATTAATAATCATGTTAGCACAACATCGTTGCACTGGACTGGTAAAGTCATATTAACATAATCGCTGTGGCCATTAGCATCATTTCTGTCCTAGTTTGTCCGTGTTACTAACTTGTAATGTATAGCACAACAGAGACACCCAACAGCATGTTACACACAGCAGATAATACCAAATCACACATTTGCCCTGACCTGCGAGACCCACACAGCACAGAGACTGCAGAAACAAACACACAACACCTTCCCCACACACACACACACACACACACACACACGGACATAGAGACATACAAATACACATGCACGCACCCAAACACTCACACACACAAGGATGATTGTACCCTGACAGGATACTGTTTTTTTCCACATAAGCACTGCCCTCCTCTGACTGTACAAGGAAATGCATACATTCAGATGACACAACACAACTATCCCTCAAAACAGTTCCAAGTCCTAAAATTCTTCAAAGCAAAGATGACTTCAATGCTCTATTCTATTACATTTATACCCCCAATACAGTGCCATTTGTTGTTGGACTGCGCCCCCTTGGTAATATGTGGGAATCACTTCCTCAGAACGCAATGTGGGAGGTGTTCAAAGATAGAATCTGACAGAAATTGGTTGTCAATGCCAAAAGCGCTGGTATTTCTATGACACAAGCAGTGATTCTGACAGGGATGTGATTTGATCAGATAAATGTGACAAATGTGTGAATTTGGAAAAAAAATAGCAATTGGTTTAACTAAATATACGCTAGAGGTGGGTATAAACAACTTGGAAAATCAGTCACAGTATGTTACCATCTTACAAACAAAATTCTAACTTTTAAATGTAGAAATATCTTGTCATTTCCAACACAGCTTATACTACAACAAATTGAGTCTGTTTGCTGTGTGTATTCTTACCATTTTAAGATTAACCTGCTGGTAATCAGAAGACAAATGTGGTTGTTTCAAACACAAGATGACTTTTTCCAATTTAGAAAACAGATAAAAGTGATAGCACTAGCAAAAGAAGAGTAAACGGTGTATCTGCAAGTACTTAAAGATTATACAGCTAGCTCTGCAAAGCTAGCCAGTCCTGCGAGAGGTAAACCACATACAGTAACAACACCTAAGCAAAAAGTAATTCAACTCTCACTAGACTCTAATCAGCATTCATGAGTGGCATCAGCTCCTAGCATGATATACAGTACAGGCCCTGTCAAGGTGATTTCTCACTGCTCACTAGCTCCTTCACAGCCCTCACCATGACCGTCACACACACACACACACACACACACACACACACACAGCTGCTGTGTGCTGGTCCCTCCCAAATTAATACCCACAAGTGAAACCGTGACCTGCAGAAGGCAGCCCCGACCTGCTGTCCCAGAGCTTCTTGGTGGATCCACCCCCAAGTGCGTGGCTCTGGGACAGGCTCTGTCTGTCTTCCCCTCCCCTTTCCTCCCAGACCGAGCAAGGACAAGAGCTCGCACCGCTTACAGCTTCACTACATGAATAAGATCACCACCGGCACTATGTTTAAGTTTAGGTTTGCAGGTGAAAATATTTATATATTTTAATTATTTTACAGAAACTAACTAGACTGCTACAACGCTGATAGACTGATAGTATTCTATCATATTCTATCATAAAGGTTAAGAGACGTGAAACATATTCACCAACTACTGTGAAAATGAATTAAAGATCAAGTCACTGCTAACAGCACATCAGCTACCTAAAAATATCTTCAAAATCATTCTGTTACAGTCTCATCAGTCATCCCCCATTTCGTCTGGTTAGATCCTGCCCAGTGGTTGAGCAGACCTCCAGTGTTTCTCACTGCAGTATTTTGCTGATTAACGAGAAGCTGTTGTGGTAGCCTGGAGGGGCTGGAGAGGAGCTGGACCAGGGAGCAGGGCAGAAACAGAACAGACCCAAGGCCAGGGAGACAATAATGAGTCTTGTCTGTACAGTCACCAAATGACTACTGCTTGGTTAGCTGTAAGCTCCATTTTGGGACCTTTGGTTCCCACATTTAATTAAAAATCCATTATCACCTCTCGGCGTAGTGAGCAGCACTGCAGCCCATACAATCCAGATCTGCTCTCTTAATTGGTCTTAAATGGCTAAATTGCACTTCATGCAATCCGTTTCCTAGCTCTCTAATAAGAGAAGTTCAGAAACTATTGAAAGTAGTTTAAAAGCTTGTGCAAAAATGCTCCTCTCTAAGTGGAGACAGTGTCTGGACCATGTACACCAAGTAGCAGTGAATGTTAGACATTTGAAATATTACACAACATAGTATAGTATTTTCAACACTATATTAACATTTCCTTCTGCTTACTGGTTTGCTCATGCACACACACACACACACACACACAGTGCAAACTTTAACAGACCTTGTGGCAGACCTTGCAGGCAAACTGTTGTTTAGGTGGCACATTAATATTCAAAAGGTGATGCTGCCAAAGCACCTTGAGCAGATGCACACTGGCACACGTTGATGGCCTGAGTGAGGAGCCACAGCAGCAGTAGCAGAGAGAAAACAGTGCAAGAGAGAGGCTGACAGAGAAAGAAAGAGAAAAGGGAAGACAGAGACTGAGAGGTAAAGAAAAAAATAAGGAAAAAACAAGAAAGCTAAAGCTAACGCAGAGAAAGAATGAAAGAGAGGGTAAAGGAGTGAGAAAGATGAGCACTCCTTCACATCCCAGCGACACTCTCCTTCATTGTTACCTCAATAAGTGCGGCCAGGGCCTGGCTCCCCTGGCAGAAACTAAGTGGCTTGCTGGCATATGGTGTAACCTCCATTTGAGTGCTAAAAGCTGGATATTGTTTTTGTGGAGCAGATGTTGGCGGGCACGGCAAAAGGCACAGCTGACTGGGCTGCACAGCTGGGAACGGTGTGTGTGACCCACATACAGGGGGAGCAGTAGTCAACTGAGAGCCACAACCTTAATGGAGAATGGAGAGACATGATTAGAAGTTTGTCCCCTATCGTATTTACATGCATGCGGGGTAAAAAGAAGTCCCTTTAAGCTCTGTGTTTAGCTCTTATTTTATTTCTGTTCCCAGCACTAACCAGCATCATTTGACAGTCACAGGAATATTGTCACTGTGGCTCTGACCCTTACACTCCTCACTATTGGTTGCTTATAATGATGGTGATCTACGAATTTGAGCTTATTCTACTGTTGCACTCATCGTAAGTCGTTCTGGATAAGAGTGTCAGCTAAAAGCCTAACATGTGAATGTAAATATGACAGAGGCCCTGCTCAGAACACGCCACCCTGCTACCGACAGACTCTCCATCTGATTAGGAGGGCAAATAACCTCAGTTCTCTGCGTGCCTCTGAAAACACGGAAGCGCCATGTTATAAATTGGAATTAAATGAGCTTTCATGCCCAGATTTAAGCTAATGAAAATGAA
The DNA here is from genome assembly GCA_900323365.1 of Monocentris japonica. Taxonomy (NCBI): domain Eukaryota; kingdom Metazoa; phylum Chordata; class Actinopteri; order Trachichthyiformes; family Monocentridae; genus Monocentris; species Monocentris japonica. The sequence goes on from OOFE01006373.1 coordinate 38,101, forward strand.
ACGAGGACACTTAAGAGTCCTGACCGATTTCCCAAACCCAGAAGTGTCCCGTTGCCAAAAGTGGACAAATGAAGATTATGCTGAGATTATAATAAGGATGCCAAAGCCATTATCCAGTCTACTTTGACAAATGTTGTGCCTTTCTGTGAGCAGATGGGACCTAGAGTTTGGGTGGGGAAACAAGCAGAGTATCCTTCACCCAGTTGGCTGGTGAAGACCAGGATAAACGGCTAGCAGGGACTCTGTCAAGATAACACAATGTTCCATGTAATTGTTGTGTGACTGGGTGCTCATTTCCACCAAATACACTAATTTTGATCTGTTTGATGCAAACTGGCCACTTTATTTAGCCTTTCATTAGTCTATTTATCGGATAAAATATGAGTTTGAGTGCATTTCTTGAAGTAGACATCAAAGAATAATAAATACTTTTTGTCTTTTTTTTATTTACATGTATATTATGAAAATTTAAACTTAATCAAAATCCCCCACTGCACCATGTCGCTTCATAGGTATTATACCTGTATGTAATGTGTGCAATCCAAATAGCCATGGGATAATGTTACAAGGTCCTCAACTCTCCCTCTGCTCATCTGTCAATCAGTGCCAGCCCATGGCCTTCAGATAGGGAGAAGCACTTTGGCTTCAGCTACTTAATTATGAGAGTGTTAAACGCCGTATGTTGTGGGCTGGGACAAAACAAACTGACCAGAAGCTACAATAAAGCCTGTTTCCCTCGTGAAAAAGGATTAGAATGGCCTGTCACTCAGCAGGGTCATACAGAGCAGAGACACTACTTAAAAAGTCATTTAGAGAATTAAGATGCCCCCAGCCGAGCCCGGGAGCAGGAAAAAAACAACATGCTAAATAAAAACACCAAATAAATACTCATCATAGCCTTAAGGCAACCACTAGCTGACCTGTCTCCCACCAGCTACTTTTGTTTTCCAGTTCTGAATCCACAAGGCTCTGGCATGTTTCAGGCAGATCTCTCATTGCCGTCTCATTAATTAACAAGAGTGTTTCTTGACTCTAGACTGATAAGCCGAGGCCTTCAGGGAGAGAGGTAAAACGCAGGCAGCGCCTTCATGTGCACATCGCTAGCGGGAGCCATGGTCTCCTGTGGCAGGGTTTAGCCAAATGCACCAAGGCTGCTGGTGTTTGAAAAACACTTGTTTCCCAACAACAACAATGGATTTGTCAATATTTACAATGCAGATGTCCTATTAGAAGTGTGTCCCTGAACAGAGTGGAACTGGAAAATCACCTGCAGCAATGCGTGATGGACGTGCAGCCTGTATGAGGCTCCCACAAAGTGATCAAGGGACTCCTCTATAATTACCACACAATTACCTTTGATTACTGCTGTATTTAGTTACCGCTGCTGTATTTTGTTATTCTAAGAACGTCTGTTTTTTCACCGAGAATTACACGAACTATGTGATCATTTCAGTCATTGGTTACTGGACTTGCAGCAGTTATCCAGAGAACTGCACACACATCTCAAATATGTGACACATCACTCACAATGCTGTCCATCCACTATATCCACAACCAACGATTCCTGCATCATCACCCCCACTTTCTGAGCTAAACAGTCCATAATTCATGAGTTGAAGGACTTGTATAAGGTGTGGTCCATGGTTCGGTCTAAAGCTCCAGGGGTGGCGTGACTCAGCATCACTCAGTCAGCACATCTCTCTGTACCTGGCCACAGATATGAGCAGGTCATAGATATTATATCCACATTACTGAACACTGCTGCTGTTACTCTTCACGGAGGCTGGGAGGACAGACTGGATGGCGCTGCTTTGACAGAAATTATGAATACAGATCGGACCTCATAACTGACAGGCCATACTGATGGACGCTCGGGGCCTCTGGGACTGAGCAGAGGATTTTGACAGGGAGACATAGAGACCTGTACTGCAGAATACAGTAGGTGGACGGTGTGTGTGATTGTGTGTGTGTCGGACAAAAAACATCACTGAGACGGGGTGAGAGGCAGATGTCTCTTAGATGGTCATGACCAAAAATCAGCATCTAAGAAAATTATACACTTGATTTTGTTACATCTGGATGGCATATTAAGGAAATTAAGGAATAAAAGTTATTATATATGGCTATCAAGTCTTTTAAATGATCTCCTAATCAATACTGTCACCAGATATTAATCTTTATTCTCAATTCATATTTTCCCACTAATCTCTTGATACTGCTCCACATTGTATTTGAATATGTTCCAGTTGTTTGAAGTTTCTCCACAGAGTCAGTATGCGTTGATGCACTGTGGCAGTGTGCCGTGTTGGGAGTGACATGCTGATTCCTGAGCTTCTGTATGAGTCAGTCCCATCCTTCCATCTCCCTAGCAGGCCTCAGCCCTCACGCCTCATATCAGCCTGACTTTGATGGACACATGCTCCCTCCATGCTTGGCAGGACGTTCTTTTGAGGAAACGGAACAAAAACAGCAACGTGGATTGGGTCGACACACCCCAATGCCCCCAACCCACAACCACCAAAGACACGCGTACGTACGCGCGCGCGCACACACACACACACACACACACACACACACACACACACACACACACACACACACTCACACACAAACCTTTATCCCACTGGTTGATGTTCTTTGTGTTGTCATGATGAGCTCTGGAGAGTGTGCACTCAGAGATTCTTCTCCTTTAAAACTTGGGGCCCTGAGTTGGATCAGGTCATCAAATCTGTGGATAATGTCTGAGGGAACAAGCAGAGCTGGGAAGATGGCAGTGAGGCCTTGAACTACTCTGATGTCTCAATTGGATGGTTATTTGTCGTCAGACAACCATCTAAGAGCAGGAAACAACTTGCTAACTGCTAAGGAACACAGTGAATATCCCAAAAAACTGTTGTCAAAAGTAATATTGACATTTAGTATGGATCATATGCAACAGTTAATTGATCTTATGTCTGTATACTCAAATTGTAATTGTAATTATTGATACTTTTCAATTTTGTCATGTAATTCCTGCATTACAAAATCAATGCAATATTTACTACAGTAACTATAAAGGGTGAGTGTTATGTGTTATGAGTGTAGTTAGTGTCAAAATATTTGGCATCATAAGACTATAAACATTATTTGAATCAATTATATGCTTTGCAATATTAATCCCAGCAGATCACCCATAGTGCTGAAACTCTTTAGTTGATACCCAGCATGGCGACACATTGGACTGAAGCAAGGTCTACTCCTCAGCCCATAGACAAAGGGAGTCCTGTACTACGTCCGTGTCAGTCTGCTCATCCCATTATATCCACTCTGCTGCTCCCGGTCTTCAGCTATGACGAGCCTTCACCTGAGTTGACAGGTGACTGTCCTGAGGCAGCACAGCACCCAACAGGGGAGCCTTAACCTGCCAACTATCTGTCACTCCCCCAAAACCAGCTCTGTCATGTCATCTCCTCCACGCCAATCACTGTGACACATCAAGTTTGTGTCAGGAAACAGTGTTGGAGATTACAATCTAATACAACGTAGCCCTGAGCCAATGGGAGGATCAGGCAATTATTACGAGGCAGAGATGATAGTGTAAATGTTGCCAGGGCACATGTAAATAATTATAAATATGATATTTCTTTGTGTAGTTTTAACTGTTGTTATAATTACCTGTGCAGCATGAAGGATGGGGAAAGACTCAAGAGAGCACATGAAGATGTCAGAGTATAGAACAAGGCCAAAAAGGATTCCATTAATTAAGTATCATGTAAAGTTGTCCATCCTGCCCTTAGTGAGATAGGGAACATGAAAATGGTTTATCAGTAATGCCAGTCTGTTTTGCCCATGTCGCCTCAACTCCTTCCCATCTCAAGCATCATCAAGACCTCAAACCTATAAACCATTAATAGATTGTGCTTGTTCCATTGATGAACATATCAATGCAAGCTGTGTTTCACTTCTATTTCTGCTCTCCTTTCTCTGTTGTCCTTCCCCTCTGATCAGAGATTCATTTGTGCAATGGTAAAGGTTGCGCTGACCTAGCCCTGTAATCGCTGATTTTTGAATGTTAGGAGGGGGGAAGCAGTCTGTGCCATATGGCTAATGATCACAATAATAAATCAAGTTCAGACACCCTATTATAATTTATCTGAGAAATGATGCATTTTCCATTCAAAGAGTTGTTGTGGCATTCCAGGAGAACATTTTAAGGAGGCACGCGGCAAACGGGCAGGCAGAGTTTTAACTGACTGCTGGGATTTTACATGGGACTAATCATGAAGTGTTGATTGATTGAAGCTCTGTTATCAGTGGACGCTTTTTTCCCCATATGTAAATGAGTAACCTTTAGGAGGGCTGCGAGTGGCAGCAGTGGCAGATGGGCAGTAACAGTAATGGGGTGGAGGTTGGCTTGAATAAATATCCCATGGTCTGGACTTTACCTAGACTGTGCAGCTTCCAACTAGGCTCCATGACAGAGTCCAGCACAAAGAGAAGGTTAAGACTCCGGGAATCAAAGTCATGGACTGTTCCTTGCACTCAGTGTTGCACTGAAGTCCTGATAAGCATGTATTATGTAATCTATAGTATGTTGAAACAACAAATTTATTTGTGCACAACAAAATGCCATAATAATAAAGACCATAAGTGACACCTCAAAAGCACCAGCCAGTATGTTCCAGCCAATCTCCTGTACCTTCTGCATGGAAAATGTCTTTATTATGCCCTTAGCCAAATAACCTAAACAAAGGATTTAGGATATTTGTTTGGAAAGCCTCTATGGATTTGAGTATGCCATTCATTTCAATTCCAGATACTTAAAAGGGAAAGGCTGCGGTGATAAGGCCCTTTTGTCTCTCCAGCCTAACTATAGGGACTACACAGAGACAAAGGCATCAGTGGCGTCTAATTGAAATCCTTTAGAGAGAGAGAAGAGGGGGGAGAGAGAGAGAGAGAAAGATACAGACAGACATATATAGACAGAAACAGAGGTAGGAAGACAGCAGAAAATACAGTGCTAGATCACTGGGTTCTTGATCTGTGAAAGTGGCAGCAGACAGAGCAAATAAACACCAGGCAACACAGACTCAGACCCCACTGTGAGGCAGGGGTGGAAGCAGCCATCCCTCCCCCCCAGCCTTAAATTAACATGACAGCCAGTAGCTTCTTGCTATTGCAAAAGTGAGTGATTAGTATTATCGTTTAAATTGTAATTTGGCAGTTAATTAAAGTGACCTTGGTTTCTACTGCTGCATCTGTAAACGGGCAACCAGAGTGCCATTCTGTCTCTCAGCCATCTCTGAGACCGCTGTCACTGGGGCCCGTTACAGGATTAAGTCACCCCGGTGACAAAACCAAATTAAGCAGCTGTCACCGCCTACCTGCAGCTCGGAGCTTAAGATGATCAACTTATGACCGGTTGGGGACCAGGACCTTTTTTCCCTGTCCCTCCTCCCATTATCATTTTGTAATTTATGATGAGTTTTAATGCTTTTTTCAGAGTGTCATTAAAAGCGAGATGTAAAGCGCAAACTGCATGAAATCATTGGTGCCACGCATTAATGTTTGATGAAAAGTCTGTGACAACATCTTTAAAACCCAGTGGAGTGTGTTTAACAATTAGTTGTGTAGTCCTGAGCATGGAAATTGTTCACTGCATCCTCGTACTCAGATGAAATTGTGCAAAATGAATAATTTAATGTTTGAGAATCCCAGTGTATAAACAGTCTAACCTCTGGGGAAAAATCAGATGTGACAGTGATGTGCTAACCACTGAGCCACCGTCCTAAAGATGGTCTGGCGAAAATGTCCTGAAAACATAGTCTCACATCTACACAAGTTCTTCAAGTGCATGCTCATTCTTTGCATCCCCTCTCTCAACACAAATGAAACCTGCTGTCACTGATCCTCAGTCAATACCACATTGTGCTTACTGACTGTAACCCAGTGAAAAGTGTCCATAGCATGCAGCACAATGATGACATTGTGACAGAACTGACTCTAGGCCAACTCCTCCACCCCAGACATCCCAAATCTGTAAACCCTATGTCACGCTCTCATCGCCTCTCTTTAACACTCAACTTGTAGCTGAGGTTTGAAA
>OOFE01006373.1:44209-67988 GCA_900323365.1 Monocentris japonica
AACAAGTACCCATAATAAAACGGGCCCATACGGACTGACAGCAGGTAAATTATGTGTCAGCGAGCTCTGCATTTCAATCGTTGCATATTTTGAATAAGCACTGATGAAAAGCCTCCCCGCTCTCCTGCCTGCAAACAGACTGATTCAGTGCTAACTGTTTTTGATTAAAACATCAATAAGGCTATGGGCTCCTTTCATTTCTTGGGCCCCAAGCTGTCCATCTCTTCACCCCTCCTCTCACGAGTGGGGTCCGGCTCACAACATGGACAGCCATTTATCTACTCTGAGGATTGTGTCATGTAATAAGCCCCGTCTCCAGAGAGCGTTTAGCCTGATAGGGAAAGCTGATTGGGACAAAAGGCCCCTGAATCTCATTCTGGCTCCCACAGTGGCAGGTGACTGCCGAGGTAAACACACTTCTCTCTGGGGATGGAGCGAGAGACGCAGGGAGAAACAGGGAGCAAGAGAGAGAAAGCAAGAAGTGTGTGTGTTTCATCAGCATGACAGCTGCTGCTTAAGTTGTGCTCCATTGTAGAAGAATGCCCAGAGGTGCTATTTGTTGCCATCATTACCAGGAGATACGCTGGTGGTAACTTTAATCTACCACACTAACATAGGTGGTGCTGCTTCACTGTTTCCATGTTCCACACATAATGACAGCCTCATGTACTGTAATAAAAGGAGAGACTTGCTGTAGTGGAACATCATAAGAAGTGGAAACGAGCCTGATGTTCTCGCCAAACAAAAGACATGAACCGGCGTCATCAACAATTGGGCCTGTAGATTGTAACGTTTACCCAAAACAGGCACATGAGGCTGCTGTCTTGCTTGGCTTTGTTTGTTTGAGCTTGAGAGAAACAGAGAGGAGAAGGCAGGATGGTCAGAGAGTGCGGCAGCTGTATCCACAGATGCTCATGTAAAAACATCCTTATTCACATGTTCCTCTCCACTTGTTTGTTTCCTGGTAATTTAGCCCTTCAGCACAGAAAAAACGCTGCTTTGTTTTCATAACAAGGCAATTAGCAATCATTACACATTTTTACTCTGGGTTGCCTACAGGCAGATATTGGTGTTGATTTAACCCATTGATAGCTAATCTGTAATCTGTACACATGCTTGTGTGTGTGTGTGTGTGTGTGTATGTGAATAAATGAGTGCAAGAGATGGATAAAGGATAAACAAATGGCCACCCAGTGTGTTTTTTCCGCAACAACCATTTGGAAACAATTCCCCCTACTGTATGGAAGTGCATAATATGCACCTCTTGAGTAAGGAGTCTAGCAGGGCAAGCAGGGGAGGTAGTGCAGTAGGGAAGAAATAGGAGCAGACAGGAGGAGCTGTACCAAAGAGCTGTAAACGGTGCTCTGGGCTCCCCAAAGATAGTCTGTCACACTGTGATGGTATGTAACACCGCCAGGGGAGAGAGACCGGGGGAGGAGAGACAGGGCAGGCCACAAAAAGATGATATCATTACTACACCTAAAACAGCAGGGGTAACACCTCAGGGAGCGAGCCCAAACTAGAAGAGGGGAATGGGCCAGTGTGTACTGGACTTTTTACTATAACAGAAAAAACATTCTCAGACTCCATTCATAATGTGATACTCGAATGATTTTTGCTCGCTTCCCAGAGTGCCAGGTCAGCTAATGAATAACGCCCCTGGATGTGGTAGAGATCCAGTGTTGTTATTGTTATTATTATTATTATTATTATTATTTTATTTTTATTTTTTTTATTTTTTTTTTTTACCAAAATTGCCTTCCCATCCATGAAAATGCATAATATCCTACATACAGGTCCAGTCCCAGGCAAAATGTTGTATTATGCATTATGGGCTATTCCTATACAGGTTACAGTTTCAGATCAAACAACTTGACAACGGCTATAACTCTCACACCTCTTGACCTACAGTCACCAACAGATACACTGGTAGGTTTTTTTAGTAATTTTCTTATACAATTTTCAAATCTTGACCAATTTGCTCCATATTTGGGGGTTAGGATTTTCTTCTTAATACCTTCTTACACAACTATACAGTTTTTTGAGTAAATGGTACTGTACTCTTTATTAATTATATTTCCATTACAATTTGACCAATCATCATACTGTCAATGGTAAAAATACAGGCAGTGTGATGAGCATTGCTGTAAAGTTATTATCATATCCGCCTGTTGGGGGCACTGAAAATGCAAATTATTTATAACGTTCAATTGTTGTGGAAATTGGTACTCATGCTCCTGGGGACATTAGTGGCATAAATATTAAGTTGGATAGTGACTGATGCTTGTGGGCAAGTCCTGCATCAGGTAAGGTACCCACGGTGCGGTTACAATCGAAAACAGAAGATGTGCAGGTCAGGCGCAGGTGATAATAATACGCAGTGTGCATAATTTCAATAATACATTTTTTAATTGGTCTTTGCTCTCCTGGTGTGTACGTGTATATTCTGTCAATGCACCTTGTTCCCTATCCTTTGATCCTGCTGCCACCAGCTCATCCAATCACATTGCCTATTGCTTCTGCAAATTAGCCATGTGTTTTCTTTTGGGATAATGCTCACAATGTTTACCCAATAAGCTATCAGGCTAAGGTATACATCATTCTGATGTGTGGGCATTTTATTTAGTTCAGTTATATTAATATGTGAGTGTAAGAGCATGCTTCCACTTTGGGACAGGGGTGGAAGGGAGGGTATGCACTTCTCAAATTGTTCACATACTCATCATAAAGTCTTTTAGCAAAGTGCTCAGCTAAATCAGTTCATCAGGGCAGAAGGTTATGAAGCCTAACCATCATTTCTCCAGCATGTGGAGAAAAAACTGTGTATTTAGATCATGTGAGTGGCTCAGTAGGTAAGAGTGCTAAAATCATAAAGTCCTAGGTTTGAATTTAGAGCAGCCAATCTGGTAACATTCGTTATTCTTACCAAAGCTGCCCTCTTATGGATAAATAATTTCTTCTAATTAAATTCTGCATGCAGGGCCATGCAAATGTCATATTATGTAGTCTGGAAGCATATTGTTTGTGCATGCGTGTGTGGATGTCTGTGTGACACTCACTAATGTTTAGTCACATTTGTGATGCTATGTAAATAAGTATTTTTGTAATATGTACCTTAATAATTAATTTTCAAACAGAAAGGAGGACTCCTGTGCCATTCAGTTACTGTCAGTATGACAGGAGGAGGCGGAGGTTGATATTGCGAGAACAGCTGTTTACGCGCGAGATCTCGGGGCGGTAGTTATCGCGAGATGTGACGGGTTCTCATAGTTACCGAGAACGCCTACCAACTAGCAACGTCTCTTGCGTCTCTTCATCCTTATATTCTGTCATTTCAGGTTAGTACCCGGTGAAAAGTATCCAAAATGCAGGTTAAATCAGGCCGGAACAGTAACTAAATTGTTAAAGATTGTATTATTATTAAGAAAGTGCTGTATGAATATATATTACAGAATATATAAAGTTTAAGGACAATGGTGTTTTTCCCGCGCTAGCGCGAGCGCACATTTCCCTGAACACTATTTTTTTTGATTTGCTCCCAGTTTTTATGTATAATATGTTTAGATAATGTATAAATATGTGTTTATGTTGTTGGTTGAGATACATGTGTTTATGGAGTTCGCTAGCCTATATTAAGTCTGTAGTTAATGTAATGGTAATGTCTGTTTAGTCTATAGTTAGCTACAGTAGTTACAGTTGGTCCACTGGTGGCTGCTGTTGTAAAGTTTTATGTATGTATGTATGTTGAATGTATAATATATATATATATAAACTGTGAAGGAGACAGTGGGTTAAAGTGTCTGAAAGGCACAAGTTCAATGTAATGATTTTACTAATGGACATTGATATTAACAATGAGCTTAGACCAGTACTGTGAAAAGACATTTTTAATAAATAGTTACCGAGGATGCCTACCAACTAGCAACATCTCTTGCGTCTCTTCATCCTTATATTCTGTCATTTCAGACAAACAAAACAAAAAAATAACTGTTACGCCCGGTCCCATACCCTGGCACCCGTAACATCTGCGTGCATGTGAGTGCTTGTACACACATGTGAGGTGTGTGTTCTGTTTGGGTGTTCTGTGCAACTATGTAACTGTCTTAACTGTGTGTGTGTGTGATTGCATGGATATCCATGTGTCAGTGCATGTGTGTGTGGTTTTAGTGTCTGTTTATATGCTTGCGCATTGTATTGTGTGTGCAGTGATGTCTGCATGTGTTTGTGTGTTTTCTCCCAGCCCCTGTCCAATGCTGCTTGCAGCTTTAATTAATCTTTAAATGTATCATCTTGAGGAAATTCCTGTGCTGAAAACCTTTACATTACAAGTAAAATAAACTCATTCCTATATGTCTAGCCGCTCCAGCATACAAACAAAGGATACACAACCTCGACGCTTTCCCTCCTTGTTTATGTTCCCCAGCTCTTTGGGCTCTGTGCCCTCATTTCATATGCAGGTTCATCTGGCTGGGGATGGCATGGCCCTCACTGCAGAGTGGCCCAACAGAGTCCCCAGGGCCAGGCCCTCTGTTCGGGGTCCCCAGGGACCAACCCCCTGCCCCCTTTACCTGCTTCAGTTCATATGAGCAGCTATGGCCGCCATATGTGAAGCTGTTGGAAAGCAGATGCTGTTTTTCCATTTGTGAAATCAAGTTTTTGGAAAACAGTCAGGGCTTTCATGGCCAGAGTCACGTCAGGCAGTGAGTATAAAGAGGAGAGTTTTCGAATGATGTTGGTATGATGATGTATGATGAGGTATGATAATCTCTGTGAGGTTATGCTGATCTTGCAAACACGTAGCACAGCAGTATTATTATCAGCTTTATGTTCACACTATGTTAACACCTGCATGCATGTGCATGGACACACAAACACATACACACCCACACACACACACACAGTCCTGATTTGGTCTTGTCTGTAGCTGAGCAGTTCCTTTGTCAGTCATCTGCTGATGCTGACAGACAATACGGGAGTGAGGATGCATGTCAGAAAGAGAAAAGCCTGAATGGAATGACAGACTCTCCATCCCTCTCCCCACTGCCTCCATCTCTTCCTGTCCCAGCACATCTCACCCACAGCAGCCGGGGAAACCATGACAAGCCTGACACCTGTCAGTCACACACACACATACACACACACACACGTACACACAGTGGAGAGGACACTATCATACACGTTACCTCAACACAGCACTGAACTCTCTTTCTATCTGACACACACGCACACGCACAGCTGTAGTAATATGCTGCTACATGGTGATACCACTGATGTGACCTAGAATGTAAAACATTAACTGTTTTAACTGTTAGAACTTTTCCATCCCTCTTTGTCCTTCATCGTGTACAGTAATAAAAGAGACAATGCAAACAATTAATTCAATACAATTTGAGCAAATTTATCTCAATATTTCTAGTAGGTTATCAACAATCTGAGAGCGATAATCTATGAAGTAATAATAATATTCCAATTAAAGTAATGCTGAGTTGAAGTTTGAAAGGTTAGATATCACACAATTATGTGTCAAGGCATTGAACGACCGCAGCCACCAACTCCCTCCTGGCGACAAATTTCATTAACAAACCTGATGTATACAGCACACTGAGCCACAGTTCAAATGGAGGACATAAATTTCAGCCTGTGGGGTACTGCGGTCACATTACAACTAATCAACTGCTCTCCTTATACCCTTCTGGAAAAATCTTCCTCTGTTCGGATGGGGGGGGGGGGAGATAAAGGAAAATATGATGCTTTATTTCTAATCAGCATAAATTACCAGCATCCATCAGGGGAGGCTCAAATTAAAATCCTCATCTGACAAAGCAATAGGAATAGTGTGAGCTCACTCATGAATCAATATGATTTAACCCTATCAAAGAAGACCCCAAAGCCAAAATTTCCAGTCAAGATCAGCCCAATCACATCTTAAAGGGAACATTCATTTCTGAGGTTCACCCTGGTTCAAACCTTCTTTCACATTTTTTTCCTAATAACCTTATGACCTACTGAAGCACCTCAACTAGGCTACACAATTAGACTAGGGGTGAAAAATATCACACCGTGTCAATGATGATGTCATCCTGCCCAAAAACCTTGTCTTGATCATGTCTCACTTGTATGCTGATGTACTAATCTTATAATGTGCACTAAAGAACATTAATCACATTTTATTCTGCAAAGATGCAGCCATTATCTACATCCCATCCCATCCCCGGAGCACTACCACTACACTCTTCTGTAGAGGCTAAGAAGTCTTCACTAAGAAGGCATGTGAATATTCTGGAAGCCAAACAGGACTGCAGGTTATTTTAATGCAGGATACAATGGATCCATAACAGGGGACTTTGACTAGGACTGTATATCTGTATTTTTCATTTAGTACATCTAATATAATTCTGTCTAGAAATTCTAGCTTGCATATTGTGGTACCAGCATTATTGTTATACAGTAACACAACAGTGATTTATAAACTAACTATTCAGTTGCTAATGTGCTAATTCTCTAGGGTAGCTGCTCACCAACCATTACATAAACCTTGCTAAATATCAAGTACTGTTACTTTAAACACTACATGACAACTATGTCAAGAGTGTCAAGTTCAGCCTGTTGTTACACTCGTCCATTTGGAAGTATAATTCATTCAGGGCCCACACATAGTTACATGCATTCAATTTGCATATTTAATGAGACTAATACACATTAACAGTTCCCTTTAATTTGATAAAAACAACAGCATGTTCTATCCAAAACCAAAGTCTGAGAAGTGTTGACAGAAACTGTGAACAGAAAGTTGCCAGTTTAAGTCCGCAGACCATCTGGGAAAATCTCAACTTCATGACAACTTTCACTGATATTGAACAAGGCACATAGCTGCTCAGAGAACACCAGTAGCAGACTGTGGTTGTACTGAGCTGCTCCCAGTATGAATGTACAGTATGAATGTGTGTAACTGCATCGATGTGAAGTAAAGCATTAAAGTTAAATAAACGGTTAAAAAATGCAGTGGTCCCTGGTCTTATAACTAATGTATCTCCAAATACAACCAATTCAATTTAGGTGAATTTTTTAAGTACTATTATTTTAACCCTAAGTGAGATGACCAGAGCCTTGCAGTGCGTCCACACAGCCATTGGTAACAGATTTAAGACTGGAGTCAAAAAGACAGCACGCTATAGATATCAAACCTAAAAGCCACTTTACTGTTTTCAATTCAACTTATGATCTTAATTAGTGTAATTGATCTAATTATTAGTTGAAGTGCACATATTTAACATTTGTAAAAATGTTTAAAAGTGGATGATTAAGAGCACTCCGGGACACCTCAATAAAACACAGGAGGTAAAAAGAGACTACAATGGAATTTGTCCAATTAATCAAATAAGTGTGGCAATTAACTAAGTGAGTGCTTAGGGGGGTGTAGCGAAAGAGAGGACAATTGATTTCCTCTTGAAGTTCTTATGGCCTCTCATTTCATTAGATCTAAAGAACGAAGATGGTCAAGAGGTTCAATCCAGATATACAATGTACAATAAAAGTGCCGGAATTAATAACATAGAAGATCTCTGTTAAATATGATAAAATACCATGATGGTGATGCTAGACTACAACTAGTAGGAAGTAGGAAATGTACAAATATAATCATTTGGAGCACTTGGGAAAATCATGACGATCCAAGACCCTGATTAGATTTGTTTTTTCAACAGAAATGCACATTCACTTGCAAATGACAATATCCTGGGTTGATTCTGAACCTTGTGGCAGGGAGTTCAAAGACAAGAAACACATCCAATCAGGACAGCCTTGGAAGCGGCTCTCCCTGCCTAGATTAGTTTTATTGAACAGATGGTGTTTCAATTTTGAACTTTTGCACTGGTGCAAAAAAAGCTTGGAGAGTCAGGCTGTTTTTCTCACATCACTGACAGAAGCTGCGCATCAGATGAAGGGGATGTGTGAAATAGCATTCCCAAGCATTTCTGTCTCCATGCTCAGCACACAGACACTCAGATACAGACACCGTGCGGAGGCCGGACCATGCTGCTCCATCAGATGTTGAATGAAAAAAATGAAAAAATCAAAGGCTAAGATTTCAATACTAACCAGCTCTCCACTGAATATCAAGTTATTTTATTGTGACAGAGTTGTGTTAAGATGTGCTTTTGTGTGTGTGTGTGTGTGTGTGTGTGTGTGTGTGTGTGTGTGTGTGTGTGTACACATACATAAATAAACAGAAAGGCAAAGCATGGGGGTCCTGTCATTTCAAAAATAGGGTACCCGTCTCCCTACCACCATCCGCTCCCATTGCCCCACATTAGCAGCATCATGTTCTCAATTTCCCCCAATAGCATTGCTAGTCCTGGCAGCCAGCTCGCCCACGCCGGCACGAGTCGAGAGGACAACTGGAGAAAGATCACAGTTCAGACTCAGTCAGACGGAAAATATGGAAATCAGGCGGCGGACGGACGGACCGCTGTGTGTCCCCCCTGTTTCAGCAAGCTGCCACAGTTTGACTGACAAACTGACTTTTTGAGGGGCCTGTGCCCATTCCAGTCAGAGTTTATTGAAGGTGATTTTGATCTCCTCCATGAGGCCACAGCAGTGGCGCTGCCATCTGTCACCTTGATTGCATGGCGGCCTCTCTAGGGGGAGCGCTATGGCTCCTGATCGTTTACAGATTGCGCTGCTTTCGCCTCCATAAGGGCCACATGCACAGGGCCAGATGGTGAGCATACACGCTTATTATGAGTCTTTATCTCTGTGCAGGAAGGAGTGGAACCATTAGGCCTCCCTCAGGATCTCCACTCCTCTCTGCAGCCATGCTGTTCCTCCACAAATACAGTCCTCTTCTTCAGCTGTCACTGGCCTCCGACGACACACACACACACATACACACACACACACACACACACACCCAGGACCACTCGAAACAAACATAGATCCACTCAGGGCACGTGATGATTGTGTAAATACATCTGCATACACACACACAAACACCTGTTTCTGATCCTGAATAATGGGAAAATATGGCATGTGGCAAAATGTTAGGTGGGGATGGGTGTTGGTGATGCCCGTTGTCATGGTAACACTCAGTGGCACTTGTGTCATGGGCTGAGCCTTTTCATTTCAATGTGGTATTAATAGACATTGTGATTTAAATGTACATTCTATGATTATTGACATGAACATGCAGGCTAATCAATCAACACTAACAGCTTAAGCTCCTAAAAAGAGACTTAAATGTGAGCGCCTAGAATTCATCACAATAAAATAATCTGAGCATCATAATTTGCAACACAGTCTGTGTGCACAAATGTCCCTTCATGCGTAAGGCTGATTCAGCCTGGTATGAGACATTGGCAGGAGACTGTTGTCCCTATCCTTGACATATGTATTGCATGACCAGGAGGGTGAAGAGTATGTTCAGGATTAAAAACTGACATGTGTAATGTCACTGCATATTTGTCATGCTCTTTTAGAATCCAAAAGTCCATTCGTTTTAATATCATTCACTTTTTGGCAAAATTGGTGATTTTACAGGGAGCAAAAAATGAAATTCATAATTATTCAGGCATTCACAGTGTAATGCCTTCATGAGTATTTGGTAAGCTTTTCAAGAGAGGTAATATCCCACTTGATCAGAGATTAACAAAGAGCATTTCAGAGCACACTTTAATGCAAAAGGTTTAACTGCTTGAAGCATGGCTTCATTTCTCTCTATTACATCTAATCTAATGTTTGGATTCCCTCAGCAAAGATGCACTATTCAGGCGCATAGCTGACCTAATGAATGAAGTAACACTCCCTTGCATAAATACTTTCTCTGAATCCTCACTGAAGCATATCGACTGAAAAAGAATCAACATATTTGCCTTTGTATGAGTACTAGAAACCATTACAACCACCATCTCTGCCTGTTTGTCATAAGGATGGGTTGCAGTGGAGCACTACAGTATGCATGCTATTGTCCTTTGCTGTCCCTGATTCTCTGTCCTGGGGCGATATGGCAATGTGCTGCACTTTTAGGACAACAGCCGGCTATCTGCAAGGGTGAGCCCCCTCGTTCATCTCCAGCACGGTGCACAAACTGACATACTGTACGCCAGCCTGTGGTCACATTTAGGCTCAGGGCACAGCGGATACGCTCCACTGTCGCATCACTTTGGTCAAACTCAACCAACTATTTTAATAACACCTTACTAACTGACAATTTAGAAAACAATTGTCCCAGTTTAATTTAAAATGTCCAAGTCCAGTCTATTAAGACACATCAATGAATACACACTAGGGGGCCATCATAAAATAAAATTGTGTGATACCAAAAATATCAGTTTATATTTAGTGGCTTCAAAAATGTAACTGTTTGTACACACCATCGCACAATAGTAGCCTATAAGCAAGTCATTATTACATTATTATTGCAATTTCATGTGCAAAAATAAACACTACATGAGTAGCTGTCGCAACTCGCCACAAGTCCATCAAAGAGACTTGGCTGAGAGAGTGTCTGACTAGCTAAATGACCACACGACGCCGTAATGTCGCCATGCTAAGCATGAAAATAATCGCTCATGAAACAAGGTCAAAGGGGCCTTCAGGGTGTGTACTGTACTGAGCAGCACCTGAACTGGACCCAAGTGCAGATCAGTGGGGTATCATGGAAAGTGCCACAAGCGCCCAGCCCGTGCAGGCCTGTCACAGACTGAAGGTGTCACCCAGAAAACAGCAGTTAAATTAACCTCCGTGGGCTTCAACCAAACACAGCCTGCAGCATGCCAGCATAGCCCAGCCGAGTCTTCTCATTCTCTGCCCAGTCCAGTAAAGCCTTCTCTGCTCTGGACATTGGTGAAACAATGCTGGAATGATACTTGTACAGTGTGGTGTAGGAGGGAGAAAAGTTTGGTGAGTATAATATCCAGAGCAGTGTGAAATAAATTAATTAACCACTGTGCTTCGTCTTGGAAAGCCATAGAGGAGCCATCCTTAAAGGAACAAATTCAACCTTGGATCCTCTTACACTGTTAGATATCTTTAATTTGTGACATTCAATGCTTTCCAGGATTTTGTCATGAAGTGTTGTTATTTCAATTTTTGGTGCACCCACGTTCCATCAACTGCTTCGTCTACTTCTATTTCACTTTGTGACTTCATATATTTCCCAGAATGACTTGGAACAACCCCCGAAGCAGGGGCGTGAAACTTGTTGCCCTCAATCAAAGGTGGCCGTATTGGGCATATAAATATAGCTAGCTAGCCAACTAGTTCATGAACACTGGGGCATGTATATGATGACGGTTGAACCCCTTCCTTAAAACGTCTTCTGCAGGGTTCAGACTTATGACCTTCCAATTAAAGGACAGTATTTCTAACCACCAGGCCACCCTGAGGTAAAAAACTTCCTAGCCAGTTTCAGATGAATTAGACCCCCTCCGTGAGACAATGTTTGGTAAATTCACATTCCATACAATCCATCGACTATTTGCCATATAGGGGATTTGGTGGCCAAACTTCCATCTAATTGAAGAAGCTATGCAAGACCCCACAGGAGACATACCATCAGAGCACACCAGAGCTGAGTTACTTAGAAGAAGCTTCCTCTTGTTTGTCTGGGAATTAGCTTGAAGAGCACATACACACATACACACCCATTTCAGCACACACATATACTCGCTCACAGCCTTTTTCACCCTTCTGCATCAATCTGTTCCCAAGCTGTTCCCACATTTTGGTGAATTTCCCAGGCTTATTCTCTGGCACAAGTGGGCACTGGGGCTGATTACTTTAGTGTGAACCCCGCAAGTCTGCCCAATGTCTGCAAAGTGTCCATGTTCAAAACCAGCTACCTTCCTCTTTTTGTCTTTAGCTTCTCAGAGAAACCAAAAACCTGCGCATGCATGCAGCGCTTTTAAATTGCTGTAAGACGCAACATTAATACAAGCAATGTTCTCATCCCAGATGTACCAATATACCACAGCATCCACATCAAGCTTTTGTAAGGAGCAACCACCAGCAACAAATCCAAACCTCATTATAGAATATAAATTCTAAATCTATTCTGGCACTCAATCCACTGCAGATTTTCTCCCTCTTTCTCTCTCATAAATTACAGTTCTGGTGCACTGTGCAAATATTACCAAGCTGTAAGACAGCTGTGCCCCATTAAAATGTGTTATGGTTGCTGATTTCCTACAGCACATGGTCATCGTGCCAAATCTACAGCCAGTAATTAGCGGAGATGAAATGTTTAATTGTGCCTTAATTTTGATAAAAATTATCTGTCACCCATCCTATAATCAGGCATTATGCTCACAAATCAACGTCAGCAGATTTAGGCAGGGAGACATCCACTAACCTGACAGACATGTCTAGATGTCATTGCCCTGCTCTCCCTGCTTAGGGCCCAGGAAGGAGAGGGCATGTTATTACTGCAGAGGGTACTACTGAGAGGGTACGGTATTACTGCCATGGGTACCAGAGAGAGGACATGCCATTACTGCAGAGAACCTCCAGAGCTCTTTGATTATGTAGTTTATAAACAGTAACCCATGCTTTGTGTGTGCTTATGTAATATATTACTACTATGTAATGTAAATGAATGGCAATGTCCTGTTTGCTGTACAGTTGAACAAACAATGGATGTGTTTAGTGTGTATCACTAAAATGGGAGCATGTGGGTGATCTTGTTAGAATCACAGGACAACAGGAAGAAAGCATTCTCTGACAGATGGATGACAGGAGCGCAGGAGTGGGAGAAGGTCAAGATGGAGAGACACAAAGCTTTCCACACTGACTAGGAAAGAGTGTGCGATTTCTCAGGGCGCTAAACCGTGTAGTCCTGCCAAAGCACGGCCCAGGCAGGCTGAGAGGAGCTGCTTGTGGCGCTCAGTGGTGACATCACTCTCCAGGGGATACCAAGACCTAGGATGGAGCAGTGGAGAGCACCACTTATTAACCACGCTCTAACAGCAGGAAAGAGAATGAGGCTGAAAGAGATGGGAAACTAGAATACTAACAAATTACCAATGGCTGTCTGAGACTGTGGTAAAACGATTATAGGGTAAATGATAAGCTGTTCAACCAAGTAAACATTCTTGTTCTGCTTGAGCTTCATGTGGTCTTGTGCATCCTTGCAATAAAAATCCACATTATCCAATTTAATGCGAGTAATGTAATATTGAAATGCCTCAAATATAGTAGCAAATTTATACATTTTTATAAAACACTATATTTTTTCAAACGATATAAATAATGCATTCTTACGTATACAGTGAGAGCAACCTTGAACTGGACGAAACATTTTAAATGTTTTGTGAAAAAACATGCACTAAGGACAACAGCCGTTTTGCATATTTCTGACGAACGTTGTCCCTGAGAGAGGCCCCCCCCTCCCTAGGGGCATTATGGGTGATTATTGTCATCTCAGTGCAGCCATTTATTCACCAACATGCACCGCATAAAACACATCATTACAAAGGGCCACGACAGGAAATGAGATGTGGGGCAGGGCTCCAGGAGCAGCCCTTTCTAATCACAACGGCCAACTGTCACCCTCTGCATCCACTCGTCTGCCACAGCATTAAGCAGCAGTGTGGAAGGATTTCACTGCAAACTTTTAAGTGGATCTGCAGTGGTAGGACATCCTGCATAACATGTGGCACCCATGATAATTACGGCAGAATTAACACAGGCGGGTTTATGGCCCTTCTGCCACCAGGCGATGGCTGCCAGATAGACACAGGCCTCGTGTTTGAGCAGCAGACTCGGGTCCAGACGCCCACCCGTCTCCTAACACTTCTCACTACAACAACTGTTCTGGAGGAGAGGACCACTTTCAGCAAAGCTGCCTGTCACAAACCATCTCATCCTCACAGAGAAGAGTGAATAAATTGAGGACAGTTCTAGGAAACTGGCAAATTACAAACACAGAGTAGCCAAATGAATATTGTTAGTGCTAGACTTAGCCTGCATTTCTGAATATACTGACTATTGAACAATAAGCACAACAAAGAGGCACTCCTATTTAGTGTTTTTGTCACATTGCCAGAGCATATCATATCCATGATAAAAAAAGAAAACACACAAAACCAATGATACACAACATATCCAGTTTGGGATTTAGATTTGTGTATTCAGTGCATCTTCATTTCACTGACTAAACAACCTACGCGATGACTTAGAAACAAGCCCAGTCGCACTCCTCATCCTGTGTACTTTGAACAGAGGGGTTTCTTGTCTGGAAATCACAGAATACATACCGTGGCATTATCAGGTTCATATATATAAGGTGACTGAGCATTGACAACCTGGGCCATCAAAGCCTTTGTGTCCCCCGATACAAAGACTTCATCTATGGGCTGCCACTACAAGAGAGGGCACATCAATAAAAAAAGTGAGGCGTCCTCCCGTCCTTGATTTCTTGTTTTTTGTTCTTAGATTAAAGAGGAACATTTGTGATTTGCATTTTAAAACATCATGATCAAAAACAATTATCCAACCCTTCTGTATTTTCCTCACAACACATGAATCAGATTACAGGCCTTGGTGAGCACCGGCTTCTTATGGCCTTGTTGCACTGACAATATTTGAAGTTTCCTGCAGTAACTTCATTAAGCGTATTTTGTCCAGAATTAGTGGAGCGTGCTGAAAATTGCTAATGACAGATGTTTCTCCACACTGTCACACTCCTTGTATCATTTGATTTGGAAAGCAACATACGGTGTTCTGCTCCATCAGTATGTCACAGACTGTCTGCAAACAGCTGGTCATAACTCAGTTCAGTGAAAACCATTACTTTCCAATGAAGTGCTGGACACGTTCCAAATTAGGGTTTGGCATGGCCTCAGCTGCACCCATGATGCAGTGCAGCCCAGTGTTGCAGGTACACAGAGAGGAGGGAGAAGGGGTGAGGTGAAAGGAGGGAGAGGTTTTCTAGAGGTCCTCTCTCCACCCCAGGGCGGGCAAAGCACTCTACTCTCACTGCTATAGGATAAAATCTGGGTTAGCCATCTACAGTGCATGAACAAAGGCAAGACTAATCAATCCCTATGGTGAGTTTATAACAGCTGTGCCATCTTCCTCCTAAAGAACATAATGTAGTTAGCTATTGTACAACAGGCCATGCAGTTAGCATTGGCACAAAATCCTACATCGACTTTTATCACCGACGTATAGTACTGTAATTAAAAGGTAAAGATTATGGGTGTTCTGCTACAAAGCTCTGGCCAGGAAGACTGAACTGTGTGCCAGGACATCTCACAGCTCAGCTGCTGCCTGCATGCAGCAGAAGTGTCATTGACACCTCACTCCATCTCTAAAGATAAGGCAGTAATGAAGCTCTGTATTCCTGGGCTTGTCTAGCCTGGATCTTAGTCACTATTTGGCCAGAGTTGTAAGGAGCTCAACAGCAAAATGACATGCTGAGAAAAACTGCTACATTCATCTAAAACCCTTCCTTTCCTTGTCATCTTGCCTTGCCTGAAGGTCAATGGAAAAGCAAGGGAAGGAAGAAGGTAGGATTTAGTTATTATTTTTATCATAGCCCAAGAATGCAATGCTATAACAAAAAACGCTGAAATGTTTCTTCCTTCCCAAATGTCAAGATGTTGTTTTGATGCAGGGACTTTGCATGAATTAGGTTTTTAATGAATTTGTTCAGTGATTCTCTCATTCATTCATTCATTCATTTAATGTCACTATTTTTCACACGCTCAGTGTTAAAAGGGTCAGAAACACCAGTTCCTAAGGGACCTTCATAGTTATCAAGAGAGACCGCAATATGTAGCACTCCTGGCAATATCTGGTCCTTTTTTCTCCTTACTTATAAGTGCTTGGTAACAATGACTGACAAAACAGAAGACAATTGGATTAATGAAGATAAACATGTGAAGTCATTTGTTTGAATGTGGCCTTTCTACCCCTTTGGATTGTATTTTTGCTGGCCTGTTCTCTCAATCATTGTAATAAGGCTGATACCACTCAGAGGTTTGACAGCTCAGAGACAAGGCTGCCCTCCTTTTCTGCAGCGCTCTGCTCAATTAAAGCCGATAGCATAGTATTTGGGATTTTTTGTCTGATGATGCGTTCATGTGATATGGGAACAACCGTGGGTTAGAAGAAACAACTAGGAAGTGTTCACACGTTTTAACTCATTGAAGTAAATAAAATAAACACTGTAACCTCAACCACAAAAATACAATAGTTGCCATGGCATTTTGAGAGATATGATCAGAATATATATATCATATAAAAAAATATGTAATTGTTTATATATACTTGTTTTTTGGTGACGACAGAAATCTTGATCTATCTCCAAACTTGGCAAATACTTTCAACCTGAAAGTTGACGTGAACAGTATTTTCAAGTAGGGAGCTCAAATCCACAATGTTTCCCATGGGACTTGAATGCAGCAGATTTCTACATGAAGTACTATGCAGAAAAGACATTAAGTACACATAAAATCATTCTGTGTACAGCCCCTTAATCTGTTTAATCTGTACCAAACTGCCTCACTGCAAAATGTGTATTCAATATTTTACATCATATGTTACATAGACTTCATATTTAGGTTGTAGTTGCAGGGTTTGCCCTAATAGAGATGGATCGATAGATAGACAGACAGACAGACAGACAGACAGATAGACAGAAATTTTATTTTATTTTATTTTATTTTATTTTATTTTATTTTATTTTATTTTATTTTATTTTATTTTATTTTATTTTATTATTTCTAAATCTGGTCTGTAAGAGTAATAATTTTGTCAAACAAGGAATGAAGTTACCTATTATTCTTTACCAGTACCATGCTTTGCTTTCATTCAGGCACTTTTTAAAAGTACACACATTCGTGACACTGGAATGGCTTCCTATCTTCAAAACATTGAAATGTGAAATGATGAATAGCATGGCCGTAGTGCACCCAAAGTTTTGAGGGGACACAGATTCACACAACATGACCATAATTCCAATCAGAAGATAACATATAAAACTCAAACAACATGAGCTATTGCACCTGCATTATCAAAATGTTTACCGAGGCATGAACTCTGATATACTTGGAATCATAATCAAGTGAGGAGGCATGATGCTGATGATGAGAAGAATCATGCCTTTCTAAAGATGCCAGAATGCGAATGAAAGACAAACAGCTTCATTGACATTGGCTAGAAATGAACTACCAACCGTCAGGAATCACCGCGGTGAGCTGCTGCATGAGAACAAAGAGAGGAGCTGACAATAAATCAATACCATGCCGATGTTCCCACAATAAACGCAGGAGGAATATGAGGTGAATTCCCAACTCACCTTGAATTACCTGTTGCTATCAGCCTGCAGCAGTTAACAGATGACAAATAGAAAGAGGCAGGGAAAAATGTCTTTCACTGCTGTTGCAGGAAAAACTTGTAACTGCAATTTTGGTATTTTTCGTATTTGAATGGGAAGTTTATTATTATGGGTTGAGGAAGCTGCATGACCCTTGGGACCTGTCAAAACTTGTGCTTTTTCAAAGTAAATTTTTTCTTAATTTCTCCTCCAAAATATTTCTCATCTGACCACGGTGCTTGAATGTTTGAATGTTATATGAAATAAATGTTTCTGAGAAGCAGGAGAAATTGAATGATTACAACTGAGGAAGCAACCTTCTCCCAGTGAGACCAACAAAATAATGAGCTTGGCTACCTGGAAACACACTCAGGAAACAGTAATATAACGATAATGTTACAATGATGCGTCAAAGACAAATTCATTTTCCACACACATTGCCTTGAGGCTCTCTAAAAGCCTTTTCATATTGTCAGACATCTAGAAAAATAGCGAGTAATTTCCCTCAAAGCAGTTCCCATGTCAAAAATATTTCTTGGAAAGTGATATTGGCAAGATTGCCTGCTTGATAGCAAAACAGAGCACGCACTCTTCGACAGAGTTAAGACTTTGAATTTGCACACACGGATTTCAAATGTTGTTAAAAGTGAGAAAGTACGTTTGAGGAATTATCCCACAAGTAGCTTCAACAACATGAGACAACAAGTTAATCTAGTAATACAGTACTCAGTTATATATAGTTTCCTTTCATCAATATCTTTATGTAATTACTAATTACATCAAAGGTATTTTACATTACGTGCTCAACAGTTTTACTTACTGTTTTCTTTGAGCATTTTGGTTCAAGTTCCCTTTCTTCCTTTGTTGCCTATGAAGAGTCCTATAGCCTTTAGGCGGTGGTAGCTCAGAGACACATTCACCAAACTACCGTGACTGTTTGCCAGTGGACAGCTAGCTAAGTCCCCTTCTAAAATGTGGACAGTAACTTAGAATCCCTTTGTGAGTGGAAGAAAAACGAAAACTGGGGTTGGAATTTGGCAGGAAAATGTTGTTGAGATCTGGCCTGGAACCTGGCGACTTGGCAGAAACAATCAGGCATTGTGGAGTGTGGAAGGAGAGGGACCTGTGACAGATGAGAGTGGGAGAGCGAGGGCCCCCTCTTAGAAAAACAGTACACAAAGCGCCATTCACAACCCAGGTCCCTTCTGCCACTTGTAGAGCGAGAGGAGGGCTCCGACAAAGGCCTCTGACTCGATCAATTGGGTGTAAAATCTCCAGCAGTCCCAGCTGGATGGAACTGAGGAAGTCGGAAATACCAAAAAGAGAGAAACAGAACGAGAGAAGAGAAGATGCAGGGGGAGAAAGGAAAATGAGGACTTTTCTTGGAATTGTTGGTCTGTTGGACAGTCCCAACAAGCAAAGCAAGTGAAGGGAAACTTGAGGCATAAATAGAAAAACAGAGGGGTGCTGCAGCTCAACACACCGAAACGGTGCAACACAAGCTAAGTTACTCAAAAAGCACACATTACTGGAGCTATCCCTGCAACAACAGCCCACAACAACTGCTGCTGATTGCCTGGAGCAAGGCACTTAACCCCAATTGCTCCAGTGTAGTTGTTCAGTAGCCAACAGAAGAAGGTTGTGGTGGGCACTCCCAGGTGTGAATGTATGTGGCTGTATGAATGAAAAGCAGGGCGTTGCTTAAAATGTTCAGTTAATTTTCCTACATAAATAAAGGTTTTAAAAAAGCTTGAAGAGAATTGGCCGTGTATGAGAGCAGCCCTCCCAGCTCCTAAATCTCGGGTCTGTCTGGACTCTCATTAGATCATTGAGCGCTGCGAACAGAGGGCACTGTCATCGGTCAGACATGTGGAATGTGGACACACACACTGCCCTGCTTTCTCCCAGAGATTCCCCCATCCCAGCTCTTTTGCTCAAAATAGAAATGCTCAACAGCAACACCAGTAACCCAAAAAACCATTAAGGCGCTGCCTATTTCGTCAGCGCCTTAATGACAAGAAAAGCAGTTTTGTTTTCTGGCATTCCGATCCCTTAACATGGGAGAGCAGGATCGGGGGAATGGCGAGGGGAAATGCAGCACCGTGGCCATTATGGTGCAACTCCACAGTCAGCTGCACCAACAAGTAGCTGCACTATTTCAAAGCTGCACTTACCACATGCAACTGCAGGTATTCTCTGACCTTTTCATGACTTAAATGAAACAATGAGGGGAGCTAAGCAGAAGACGGATATTGTGTATGATGGTAGGTCAGTAAAACAAACACTGTGTACATTGTGAATCAACCGTCTCAACCAAATCCTTTCATGATTCTCAGGTAAATAGAAAGTCATTGTGCGACCATCAGGGTGTTGCAACGAAGAGCTCTATGTGTTTACCTTGTTAGAAGGCGTTCCAACCACAATGGCCGATTCAAATGCACTTAAAGGCTGGTCAGTCGCTGGTAGCAAAGCTTGTTGTTGAACAGCTTCATTCCAAAACTGGACTATAATGGACTATAATAGGACTTTCTATGTCTCATGTTCATGTTTTTCCTGGGGAAAATCCACTGGTGCAGAGGAGGTGATGCTTTTTACATTTCCGACAGCAGCAACAGCGGTTTGTTTGGAATAAACAGAAGAAGAACTGGGTAGTTGGCATGAGCAGCAATAGCCACCATGGCTGAACAGACAAAGAAACGAGCTCAACTCAAACTCCATCAAGAAAACATCCAAGGAAAAAGTGCTGGCCAAACTGTTTGATTGACAAGTGATAAGATGTCGCCAAATAAAATTAAAAAAAGGAATGTTGCAGATTACCACATTAAAAAAAAAAGAAAGTCACTACTTGAAGTTGTTTGAGAGACTAGAGATTTACAGTTCATAACATTGAGCCAGTTTCACATTATCTCCAGTTAATGCATCACAACTGAACTCGGCCTTGATTGGCACACGCCCCTAAACAACCAATCAGCCTGGTTTCAGCTTTTTAATGGACTTGCTCAGTGAAAGGCCTCCACTCAGCAGGTTGGCATCATTTCAATAGGGGAGCTGCTACTGCCAAAGTGGGACCTTTAAAAATAATTGTTGCCTGAATTGAATTATGCAATATTTCAACAATACAGATCGTCCCTTCCTCAAAAATGTCACAACTGTGGAAGCAAAGGTCTTAGCTAGCTAATAGCATCAGTAATATTCTGTGATGGGTGCTACTTTAACGTGAGCAATCATTTTGTTAGAGAAGTTGTTCGTTTTTTTGAATGGTGGGCATCTTCACAATTCACTCCATGCAATGCCCACTAAATGTTTCAAGATTTCATATTGCAAAGAAGACAGGAATCGCAATTCAAGCATTTTGTCTCTCATCGGAAGGACACCTGGAGCAAACATACGATTCTTCGTTAGTCCGGCCGATGGAAAATCTCAATCAAAGCCAATGATGGAACACTCAAAAAACGATGAATGCGTCGTTTGTACAGTGGGCGTAAACACACACCACCATGCAGGGTCTCTCTGTTCAGGCTCTGTACCTCGGTGAGGCTGGACCAAAACCGCAGACCCCCAGAAATCCAGGAGTGGCTTTATTGACCAACACCCTCCCTTGTGCTTGTTATTTTTCCTGGCATGGGAACACACCCCTAGCTAACACAAATACAGTACACATACACATATATGTACTTCATGGCAGGGTTACAGAGTAAACCATTGATCAAACCATTGAAGACCAAAGTCAACACTCGGTGGCTCAAAAGGAGCGTTTGTCTGCTGCCTCCCCGCTTGCGGTAGTTAGCAGATCTGCTCAACGTGAACATTTTGTCTCCAAATTCTGAGAGCAGTCCACATTGTCCAACACAGGTAGCTACGCCATCAAATTCACTAAAACATGCACTTTTGAGTGTAGAATCTAACACGGTGGAATTTTACAGAATTTTACATTCTCATTGTCCATTTTTTCAATTCTTCTTGAAATAGTAAATGTTTGAAAAATTTGAACTTCAAAGCCTAGAAATCATATACTGTAACACAACGTCTCTTTTAACCTCCAATCTATATCAGCCTAAAGCACACACAGCTAGCCATTTGACAAACAACTCGTAGGAGGTAATACTCTGTTTATCTGTAGGGACTGATGATGGCCAAACCAAACCACCTGTCCTGTTGCTTCTAGAAACTCTCCTTATCATCACACCTTTCACCTTTCACCTTAAACACAATGACACTGTGATGTGCAAATACGCCTGTTGCACAAGTTTAAGCCTTGTTGTGCTGTGACCTCTCCATATAGTCAACAGTAGCTGTAAACAAGGGGAAATCCTATCTGAAGAATATAGATGGAGCTATGGATGCTGGTGTGATACTGGTCATCATGACATCATCATGACATCATGACTTAGAATGCATCACTCACTCTTCATCCCAAGAGGCGAATAATTGGATATTTTCATGAAGCAAAGGAGGAATAAAATAAAATGATTGTATACTGTCCCGATTGAGTGAATGAATTCTGAGCCAAATATACAAACATATCATTGACAGTGAAGTCTATTTCAGGGAGACATCAGTAGAAGAAAGCGTCCAGGATCATGATGGAAGCCCACGGTGACACGACAGCTGCCCTCACACATATTTCAGAGTGACTGCATTAGCCCGGAGGCTAGTGCCAGACAAAGTGAGCTTCAATAAGTCATGATGGAGTCTCAGGAGTCGCACCGCGGCTGAGAACAATCGTCAAACGTCCATATCTACTGTACTTGAAAGTTGTTAGCTTTAGCTACCGTGTTTGTCCATCCCCCCCATCCACATTTATCATTCAGTGAATGCTGAGCAGAGCTGACATGCCGGCCACAGAGGGCCTGCGTCACTCTCAATCATGTGGAGAATGATCATACTGTATGTCGATTCTCGGTTTCAGCTGCTGTAAGGCATTATAGACCATGCTCCATTTCTGAATTAGGACCAGAATCAGAATTACTTTAACTGCCAAGAACAACGAATGTGCAGGAATTTGTCTTGATGACATTGGTGCAGAGATTTATTGATACGGTGTTTAACAGTACATACTGAGACATGTACAAGGACAAGGAACAAGGAAAAAAACACATTTAGTAATAGATTTGAATGTTGGATTGTGGGGAAAAAAATCAAATAAAACTTTAATGTGAACAAAAAGAATTAGAATCAAACAGGAAGCTCTGGGCCGTGAGATCATCTAGCAGTGTCCAAACAGGTGGCTCTTAGAGCGCCCAGGAGACGCTAAAGCCTGCTAATCCCAGATTAGGACTGACAAGTCGTTTCACTGGATGCCCACATTGTAATCCCTGTTGCCTCTCTGTCCTCTGACAATGAGCTTTGTTCCCCGTCTCAGAAAGATCTTGAAGGATGAAATGGCTGCATTATTCAGAGCAATGTTTCTTTCTGACAGTCAATAAACAACACATTTTTATTCAGTTATCAATTATTGACGGTGTGAATACGTGATGTGTGCAGATGGTTGAAGTGCAGTTAATTTCTACGATGCATTTACACGAACGCCTGTGACAGAGATTATCCATTCATGACACACGTCAATTGGTGTATGCTTTTACTTGAAGCACCTCAGGTACCAGTGGGACTTGAATCCCTCACCCTGGCAGTGTCGGCGTCATGCTCTACTAACTGAACTGTACACGAACGAATTCACTCGCTTTTGACTACTGCTACTGACACAGAAAAAAACAATGAAAAAATAATCTACTTTTTCCTTTCTTTACCTGGCACTTCTCTGTTTGGACTCTGACCCTTCCTTACTAGTAGTTTCTTGTAATGATGGAGATTCTTCTCCTCAGTCACTCTTGACAGGAGATTGGCTTAAGTTTGAATGTAAACGTTAGTTATAAAGCAGAACACTAGACCTTTAATCTAGATGATAAACCAGTGCGGGGAGATTGGAGGGCAGCGTGGGGGAGGTGGAGGAGGAGGGAGGTAATGCTGATCCAGCGGAGGAGGAGGCCGTGGAAACCTCTCCTCCCCCTCCTCTCCAGCAGTTGTCTTGTTGGGGGGGTTGAAGGCACGTCAGCATCCCCTGGCATGCCGAGCTGTCACAATCCAGACTAATCCTTTCTATGGTGTATCCCCTGGTCCAGCTGATGCCACACGTTATACAGTGTGTGTGAGTGTGTGTGTGTGTGTGTGTGTGTGTGTGTGTGTGTGTGTGTTATGGGAAACAGGCTCCGTGATTTGAAACAGTTATACGTGATGTGATAAGAGACATCTGACAACATGGACATGCATCCTATTTTCAACACAGAGATACATGAAATGTTAGGGAAGAAGCGGACCTGTGGCCAGAAGGTCACCGGTTCAAATCCCCAGACTGGCTGGGAAAATCCGGGCGGCGAAAGTGAATGAAACACTCTGCCTTGTAATATCAACATCAGCGAGCGTATTTTAAAACACATGTGCAAGAACACACACACACACACACACACA
>OOFE01006376.1:7706-20465 GCA_900323365.1 Monocentris japonica
GGGGGGTGATAGTGACACGGTGGGATGGCGGGTGAGTAGCAGCCATGGGGGAAGCACACTCTCAGTCGTGTGATAACCGTATGAGATTCCACATGCTCTGATGAGTAATTCCTCCCCTGTCCTCCTTCCCTCCTCCCTGGCCATGTGGTCCGTGGCCCTGAGTCATCGTCCACACTTTCCCTCACTCCCTCTCCTCTCTTTGCCTGTCTGTCTGCCTGCCTGTCTGTCTGTTTCTCGCTCCCGCGGTGTAGAGGATTCTTCCTCCCTTTCGACGGCGGCCGTCCCAGAGGGAAATTCAACAAAATAGCCTCCCTCTGATGACTCACCCAACAACATCGAGAGCTCCACTCCACTCCACACCACCCGCTCTCCAGCCCCAACAGCCCACCACACCACACCCAGGCCTGGATCTCAGTCCTCCGCAGCCTGCCTGCATGGATGTCTGCTTCTCTTTCCATCTGTCTGCCTGTATCTCTGCATGCATGCGTGTGCGTCTGCTTGCCTGTCCTTGCCTGTCTCTGTTTCCACATCTTTCTGTCTGCCTGGTCACCATTTTGTTTGTCTGTCTGCCTGCTGCCATGTCAGTTTGTCTTTTTTTTGTCTGTCTCTCCTGGCAATCTGTCTCACTGATACCTGTCGATACAACTCCTACAACGCCTTTCTGTCTTCCTCTCTAGCTGTCCAACTTTCCGTCTGTCTGCCTGCCAGTGTTTCTACCAGCCTGTATGCCTTCCTGTCTTTCCGTCGGTCCGACTGCCTGTCTGCCAGCCGATCTGTATTTCTGTTTCTGTCTCTCTGCTTGCCTGCATGCTTGTCTGTCCCTTGGCACAAGATTGCAAAGTCAAAATACTGAAGGACATGGAGCGTTCACTCCCCTGTCTGCATGTTAAAATGCGAAGACTCAGGCAGAAACATAATGGCCGCGTAACTCATAAGCCTGTCGAAAAGAAACATTGGTATCATTAGTGAAGAGATGCTTTTCATCCCGCCTGTGCAGGTGGCACCCAGACAGAGTGCTCTACATTCCCACCCCTCGTCGCATCTGCCCAGACGATCATCGGCACTGTCAAATGTGCCATGAAGCTTTTGCCGAAACCTCCTAGGACGCTGGGTTTTTTTTCTGCGTTGTCATGAGAAGCTTTACTGCGTGGAGTTCAACAGTTCAACAAGTGCTGTGGGTTTGGGGGGGAAGAACCTCTCTGAACGTAACCGATACGTCTGAGTGGCTCCCTCGCAATAATGACTAGCGCCCTGGCCCGGCGCTGCGACAGGTTGTTGATGTGAGGTGTACTTGGTGGAGATCTTCAGTGTGTTGCAATAGGAGATTTGTTGACCATTGCAAGAGCAATAAGGATTTTTAGGGGCATTATGACTGGGTTAATAAAACACAGCTGCCCCTAAAAGTCCCTCACTTTTCTTGCTGCCTTTTCTCTCCCTCTCCCTCCCTCACTAGCTTAATCGTTCTACTTCTCATTCCAAAGTTCGGAGATCGAACTGCAGCATTTACTAGCTTGTTTGGGTTCATAACTTTTCTACCGGTACAACCGTGGCTGGAGAAAGGCAACTTGAAGTGACCAAGACTTCAGAAGTATGAACTTTTAGGGGGCCTGGGTCACATTTCTCACACAAAGCAAGCACGCTTGCCAGTATTTATGAATTGTATATTTATAATGGCAGAGTTTTATTGGGATTTGCACTGACGTTTTTAAAGGGGGTTGAATGAGTTCAGAGCAGACTTTCCGAGAAGGAGTGCTCTGTGTGTTCATTAGTAGTTCAGCTTTCACAGAAAAGGTAAACACTGAGCTGGAGCTTTTACATTAGCGGAGCTTCCTATATGATGCTCAAATACCACAGCGAACCATACTTGCATGCATTGGCTGTTTTGTTTAATTTGAGAACAAGGTGAACCCCCGTGACCTACAGCACGAAACGAAGTAGAAAAATTCTATTTAAAGTAAGCCTACAACCCTGCTGATGAATGGTGTGAGGAGAGAGAGTACGAGACAGCCGTGGTGGGGGAAAAAAAAAAAAGTAAAAAAACTTGTAAGCAACACTGGCAGCAAGTGGCGAGATGAGTCCGATCGGGCCTTTTAAACAATGTGAAATGCCACTGAGAGAGGCTTGGCAGGCGGTAGCAGCCAGCACTGTTTAATATCACAACTTTAATCAGCACACTTGGTGACTATCCCAGAGCTCCCATAGCCATGCTGCTTATTCAAACCAGGCCCATTCCACCAAGCCTCCCTTACTAGGCCCTCAGCTCTCATACTCTCACTGGCTCGGACTCTCCTACAGCATGCATGCAGAGGTTTTTGGCTTGAGTGTTTTTATCTGCTTTCTGTGATGTGTCATTGCACTTAAGTGGGCTACGTTGCAGTGACTGCGCAATGATAGCTGAGTGCATCTATCTCAGGTGGAGGGTTTTTTTTAGGACTTTTACCTCACCGGCAATTGATCTGTATCTTGTAGTTTATTTCAAATATATTTTACGATGACCTTTTAACATCAACTTGTCTTTTGATTAACGTAGGGCATTTAAAGATGTGTGAAATATTACCTACACATAATGTATAACAATGTTAATTTGCTGTTCTGCTGTTTGTCATCCACAATAAAGTGGAATTTAATTAGGACTAATGTGTCATTTTCCCCTGCAACCTCAGTCCATAGCAAGTTATCACGACAGCAACGAGGAATAGCAGACTTGTTAAAAAAAAAAAAAAAAAAAAAAAACTGCAAATGGACTGCCACGGATTTGTTGGACACGGCCCGGGAGCGAGGACACAAATAACCTCTCAAAAAGCCAATACTTGATCATAAATATAGCAAATTGAAAGATAAATCTGGTGATTTCATTTCCTACGCCGGTGGCGAGAGAGAGAGGATGCCATTCACATGACCGTTTCAGTGTGTTTTAATCATCGCGGAGGTCTGTTTTTAAAATAAAAAAAATCCCATGCTTCAGCGAATGTCTTACCTATGTGTCACTTGCAGCATGGAGATGCCACCATAGCCACCCGTTCTATTAATTACATAAAGCATCTAGTGTCAGGATGCTAAATTCATTAGTGAGGCATGTACGGCATGCTAGGGTCAGGACAGATATAGAAACCTTCAAAACAACTTCTTCACAACTTGACGGATTTGTTCAACATAATAGGGGATGGGTTTTCATGGCAACTTGTAACTTTTTTAAAAATGTATTTATGCTCAGGGCTAAGAGAAGTATCCAAGGAAATTCTTGAACTTCGGGGTTGATTTGCCCAACCAAACAGAGGCTGGTTACGACGTATTTACTTATAACTCTTTACTTTTTACTTATAAGTTTTCATAATGCATGATCTTTGATTAGGGAGGAACTAGATTTGAGTTTTTTCTAGAGCTCCAACTATTTACTTTTTTTTTGTAATGTGGCCTGTTTTGCACTCTAGGGGCTGGAAAAGCGTCATTAAAGTTCTTTGTTTTGTAATATAATTCATCAAGACTTATCCGGCAACAAGGTTAGCTTTACAACAGAATGAGGCCTAGCGGAGAAATGCAGAGGTTACGTTCCAGAAAAAAAACGACATGTCAAAGCTGTACTACATTGTTTCAGGGAGAGTAGGTCTAGCTCACTCTATCAAGCTGCATATTGAAAACGTTGACGTTTGACCTGTCAAACCAGTCAAAAGTGTTTTTTTAAACTATTCTTTTCCTATTGTCAATAGCATGTTGAATGTTTGACCTTCTGAGCTATAAGAAGGTAACTTTTTACATACCTTTACATTGAAAAAATAAAAAAGTTAAAGCACCTGCAGCAAATATCCCAAAGAGCTTCTCTCGTATAGTGAAAAATCACTATAATATCTCTATAGGAACTTAGCGTGTGTCTGTACTCAGTAGTGAGTTTATTGTTACCGTATCTTATTTTATGGTCTCCCGTGGTATCGGTATAATAATCCTACGATATTTCTATGGTGACTTATAGTTTTGCTGTGATATCCCGATAAAATGACCGTAGCTCTTTTTCGCAAGCGAGTCCATATAGATGTGGATTCTGTAACTTGGTGGTCGCATGAGCCGGACACTGGGACTTTGTAGGCCAGTTGAACGAAATGAGGACTCACCTTGCCCGCAAAGACCCAGCCTCTGACACACAACATCATCATCATCATCATCACCGGGGCGGCTGCTTAGGGGAAACTTATGTCACCTATGGATTCTGGAGAAGGTTGTTTTTTGTTGCTGCAAAATATCATTTCACTCTTCCAAAGGAGTGCAATCGGTTTATATCTGTGACCGAAGCTATACAGACCTATCGATCTGCTAATGTCTGTCAGTGTCTGGAGAATAATAGTGATACTGCTCGGGTGTCGTTACCTTATTTCTCTCCAATGTCACACACACACGCGCGCTCACAGACTCGCGCCGGGGCCGGTGTCCGCATCCCGTGGAGAGCTGGGGGGACTTCACGTTAAAACACCGGGGGACCGTTCGTCTGTCACTGTCTGTCTCTGTCTGGAGCAGATCGCGGCTGTCTGCGAAGTTCAAGTTCGCCGTCCATCCACCAACACCACCGCCACCCTTGTAATATCTGATCACTTGGTATTGCACGCATTCCAAATTGAGCAAGATTATCCTCTGGAGAGGTGTGGGGGGGCGAATTGTCTTTTGAAATAAGTCGGACAGTCCCCCTGGCCTTTCCTTTCGCCT
Source organism: Monocentris japonica (assembly GCA_900323365.1). Classification (NCBI taxonomy): domain Eukaryota; kingdom Metazoa; phylum Chordata; class Actinopteri; order Trachichthyiformes; family Monocentridae; genus Monocentris; species Monocentris japonica. Next base: position 12,399 of record OOFE01006376.1, read on the forward strand.
GTCCGAGGAGAAAAACAAACAGACGCAACAGTGTCGCGCCTCGTGCCAGCTCCCCCTCCCCTTGAAAAAAAGCTCCTGCCTTTCCCACCGAGAGACCCCCGGTGCGCACCCAGCACCAAGCCGGTCACCCGGACATCCATTGTGGAAAGAGACAGAGAGAGACAGAGGGGGAGAGACGGGAGAGCCGCTGGTTGTTACTGCCATGTTGCAGTCTCGGTACTATGACCAGGATATTCCCAAACAGCTGGAAGGAGCTGATATATGGTGTTGCGCCCTGGTGTTGGGCCCTCCCCAAAATGGACTGGTGCTAAATGGTAACCTGGTTATTTTCAGCGCGTCACTCCGGCTTGTCTCCAATTATAGGTTTCAGTCGCAGCGATTTGGGGCGCAGCAGCGTGCCCCCGTGTATCTACTGATATGGAGATTTTAAAAAAATAAAAAATTGCCAAGAATACTACTGAGTAATGTCCAAGCATGTGTGTTTGCCCGCAACTGCACACATTCCTGCGGTGTGCTGGATCGCCCGTCCGCATGCACTAGATAGGCCCGTGTTCCAGCGGGTCTTGGTTGAATCATCTGCCGCTCTCAAGGTGTTCCCCTCATTTATGTAATATCGACGGCGTGGATCATGAGGCGACAGCCCAGGTTATCATCACACCTCTCGCTTTACCTCCCTGGTCAGCAACATGTTAGCGTGCTGCGACCCCTGGTGGCGACGATGCGTCAACTCTCTGTGGTTTCTCGTAAATTCATCATATGGGATCCAGCAGACCCAACCTTTATTTCACTCAAATCACCGTGTGTGATCTCGTGTAATATGGTGGTTTGGGGGAATTACACTTTCATGATGGGATGTTTTTTATTTTGATAAGGGAGTTGTTGGGCCATGTTACCCAATACATATTCTATTCTATTCTATTCTATTCTATTGAGATCACGCCCTACTTTCACTCCATGTTTGGACAAAGTTGACCAGAATAATACCGGAAATTAGGCGATGTTACTTTCAAAATAAAAGGTTCGCTTGACGGTGCCCAGAAAGCCCCATTCTGTAGCCATTAGGAACAAAAGTGCCGCTGCTACGGAGATACCCTGCAAGATGATAAACTCGTTATGTTCTATAAGCGTGGTATTTGAGACTGATTGTGACTTTTGGTGTTTGTGAATTTGGTCGCATAGGCCTATATGACTACGGGAAAACAACTTTTAGCAGTTATTACAGATTGCTCCTTAAATACACTATTTTCCTCACTTCTGTACTTTGTATTACACAGAAAATGTTGTAACTTGTGTTCGTCAATAAGGGTTTTATTTTGAAAGTTTGGCCAAAAATCGTGTTTTTTTATTCCGGCTGGCTTGACACTGGCAGCAATGTCCGGCTTGGTACCTGATTCAGGAACACCGGCTTCTCCAAAACAATATCAGCACTACATATTACGCCAGCAGCAGCAGTAGTACGGATGTTTATCATCATTTCCACAATTACATTAACATCGGAAAGCCGTCGGTGAGTATTTCCGTCTGTTCATCAATGTCTCTAGGGCACATAGTGCGCATTAACTTCTGCCAGGCACGTCTTGTTCACTATGTACACCAGTACAATATATTTCATTCTCTTGTTTGCTGTGATTCCTGCTTTAATTGCCGGTGGGGGGATCCCTTACTAATCCAATCACCAATCACACGAATCCATTGTTCAGTACCAAGTTCATTAATACTAAAATGACGTCAGGAGGTGTTGAGGGACTCAGTCACTCCACTGGATCGGAAGAGATGAGAGTGGGATGCAAAGGCCTTGGGTGTAAAGGACATACCATATGTCTTAAATCCATAACAGTACTAAAAAAGTGTAGCCCTGACCTCCATTGGTCACTGAGGGGGGGTCCGTGGTTTCCCCCAGCAGAACGTGGAATAGTGTAATTGACTTTTATACTTTTATACGTTCCCCCCCGCCACACACTTCTCCCTCTGTCCTCTCTCTCCAGTGTAGTGGGGCCCGTCGGCAGCAGATGTGGCTGGTGCCCGGCTGCAGGTGGCCCTCTCAATGGTCTCTCCCACCATGAAAGCGGTGGTGGACGCCATATGGGCGGTGTGGAGCATCGGCGCCTCCATCTATGACTACATCCACACCAGCGCCATGGAGGAGCGCATCCACGCCCTGGAGAACGTCATCACCATCCACCAGTGTGTCATTGGGCTGCTCTCCGCAGGCCTGGTGGTGCTCTTCACCTACATCTTCTTCAAGAAGCTCTGAAGGACGGTGTGGATGTGGGTGTGGGGCTGGGAGCTTCATGGGGGAGGTGGACAGGCTGGAATCAAACCTGGGTTTCCCATGTGGTGAGCCAAACGAGAATCCATTTTGGTTGTGGAAGACATTAAGGCTTACAAGGTCTGCAGCCGTTGATGGATGCCCTACTCACAAAGCTCTGAGGGTTAGGTAGTGGGGGAAGACGGTAGGAGGGGAGGAGGGAAAATGCCACAACCTAGAACCGAACCCATGGCAATGTAATGGGATTGACATACAGTATGAATGGCAGCCACCCCGTAGCCTTCCCCTTGGAAACACTTTGGATCAGCATGGTCGGATGTTATGGCCAATCTGGTGTACAGCTGTGTTGGTAGTAAGGCTGAGGTGGATATGGGTTTTTGAAGGCCGATACCAATATTTTTGTACTGAAGCTGCCGACAGCCCATCATTTTGTCTTTAAATGACCACTGACCATTTAAATGCCAAAACAATGACAAGGACTCAGTGTTCCCCCGAGAATTTTATTCTTAAGAGCTTTTAGACTCTTCAGCAGCTAAAGGCAGGGTGAGGCAGGATTCACAGACCATCAACCATCTAATAGAAGTATAATAAAGACATATTCACTAGCTGTGGTCAGGGAGGAACCTCCATCATGTCAATAGTGGACATAAACTGGCCAATATCTGATTTTTAAAAGGCCACCAATATCAGCAAACCAGTATATCGGTCTAACCCTGTATTGCAGTATCAGTGGTATTTCATGCAACTAGATGGACAAACTCCATTTACCTTGAGATAGCATTGTCAGATGGTATGTGTCTGTCCATAGCCTCAACTACACAATTCTCTATCATTCTCTAAAGGGATTGCAACGGACTCCAACAAAACTTCTGCCTTAATGCACCTCCTGTGTTTCCACTCTCTGGTTGGTGCAAGCGTAATGTTTTCCTGTTTGCACTAATTTCTCACCAAATCCTGATTTAGAGATCAGGCCAATACGAATTCCCCCTGAAAACCAGAGTGTCAATGTGAAACATTGATGACTTGGTGAGTGCTTTGATGTCCCAGAGGTCTAGAGGTTAACAAGGGAAAGATCATGGGACTGAATATCATTTTCATTAGGGCTTCCATAATGGATCCTGAAAACTGGCCTCAAGGATCTCTTCTGAACATCTCTTTCAATGGATAGAGACCTTTAACTCAAACGTGTCCATTATGTTTCATTTTGTCTTGAGGCGTTGGATACAGCTAGATACCTCTCAATGTAATTCATAGGCCTATCATAGGTACTATCCATATCAGGTGTGACTTTAAAGGTGAAAATAATGGTCATATGATCCACTTCAATAATTCAGACTAGAAAGACTAAATCAAAGTGTCCTTAAAAATTGTAAATATTTGAGTGTTCATGGACATCAAGTGTTTATAGAGATGACTAAATTGAATCATTTATTAAGACGTGAGTGCGCTACTATCTTATAGTACATTTGCTGCTTAATATCTATGGTCTAGTTTTATACAGGCAGGTATTGACACAGTATTTAACTGAGTTGATGTTCAGTATCAACGTGTACAGTGTGAAATGAGTTTTTATTAAGCCACTTTAGAGAGAAAAAGAATGTTTCTGTCAAAATAACTCTTTAAACAAACTACTGTTACTAACCTACCAGGAAATGACGTTCAAAACTACTGCCACATGTGGGCTCAATGCTCAGAAAAAGAAACTGTAACAGTGAGCTAGTAGTTGCTGTAATACAGATGTATGATGTGTTCATATCAGGATGATATATAATTTCATTTGTCATCTTAAGTTTGTCATCTCAAAATGCCCAATAAATGTGGAATTCTTGCAATTAAACTGGAACTTCCAATAACATGTTTCCAACATCAGACACAACATACTGTGTAAAGTAGGTACAATTTGAAATCACAATGACAAAACATTAGCATGGCTGCTGAATTAAATGGAAGAAACTTTCTGTGGAAAGAGATCAGTGCCAGCAGAGATTGCATTTGAACTGCAGAGATTTGAACTTGTCATACTCATTGAACAGCTGAATTAAAAAAAATGGATTTGTTGAATAAACAAATTCAAATATTTCACACAATTTGAAATTGAATTAAAAGTTAGATTATTATTGAATTTAACTATAAGTTTTCCTCAATTCAAATTCAGCTTTGGCATGAGGGCCTTTTGTTCCACGGATCGACTGGAACAGTGGAGCCGTGGCCCCGCCCCACTCTTGACTTAGCCAACCTGTGCCTTGCTCACCTCGCTCTTAGCCAATGATCGAGCCTTATTCATTCACTTTCAGATTGTGCCGTATAAAACTCAATTTTTGGAACGGTAGAAGACAAATTCATTTTTGGAATTTAACAGCTCAATATGAGCATGACAAATTCTGCTGGCACTAATTTCTTTCCATCCATTTTCCTCAACACTGTGGGAACCTTAGAACTAGAAAAGAAAGGGCCCTTCCTGGTGGACAGCAAGGTTTAGAAATGACAATGTGGAGTTCCCACTTTAAGTAACAACTCATGGGCTGGCATAGAGCTAGCATTCTACAGGACCAGGAAGAAAGACATTTCTGGTCCTAGTGCTGGTTCTGCAGCTGCCAAACTTCTACACAGTTGTCATTTGTTCAACATTTGGTTGCCAATGTATAGTCCTTGATATCAATTTTAGTTCTGCAGTTGGGAGGGTCCACTGCTTGGTCAGCTCTGCTCATATGTGTCCGGTCTGAAGTAGGGTGTATTTGGAAGTGAACCTCTCCACACTCTCCCCCTCCAGAAACTTCATAGCTCTCCAGTGGATCTTGCCACAGCTCTCGGGCTGGCCATGGGGTGACAGTTCCTCCTTGATGTATTCCAGCCACAGATCTGAAGAAAAACAAAAATACATCACCTTAGGCTCCTAAGAAATAACATGACGCAGAGCAAGGGTACTTAACTTTTAGGAACCCAGGCTGGTACTCTCGCTGTGAGGGCACCCACCAAAGGCATCTTGTGTCTCTACCCACGGCTTACCAAACCAGGAAGTAGAAATCCCACTGTGATCTTCTAATTGTAAGTGATCAAAACACTGCCATTAGCCTAACTTATCATCCAGAGACAATACTAAAGCAGACTGAACTGATTCCAGAACAGGGCCTTGGGTGCTTTGATCAAGCCACTCTTTGAGCACTGGACAACTTGTTATATAGTCTTTATCACATGATCATATGACTGTCAGTTGTTTTCAGTCTTGTTTTTTTTCCATTCAGTCTACCAAAGTTGTTCTGTTATTCTGATGGAAATCTGGCATCCAGTCCTCAATATTTCAGATCAGTAATAAATATTTTGGACTGTTTGTCAGTTTGATCCATTTTAGCTCCTCTCACCGTCATCTGAGGAGCCAAACTCCTGCAGGGCCCTCTCATAGTAGTCTCTCAGGTTGCTCATCTTTGGAGTCTCCTGGAAGAACAAACAACATTGTTATCCACAGATCTGGATTCTCTGGGCCCTTCTGTTGTGTAAATAATACCAGTGTCTCCCCCCACAAACAGTTTTCTTGGCAGACTGTAAAGACTTTCAACATTGTGACTCTCAAACTACTCATTGCAACATATACACATTAAATTCTTTAACCGGTGGCAGTTAAAACAGTGCTAAAAATCCAAAGAATAGTGCGAAAAGTTGAAACTACTGTAGATGTAATCTGTTCTGTAGCTAAAGCGACCGTATGTGCCAGTGATGTTGGACAGTGAGTTGGCTTCAGACCACAGAGTTGCCCCATCAGGACATGTGGATAAAACCTTCCACATAGGTTGTGACATGACTGGCACACTTACTTGTTCCTTTTCAATCTGGATCATTCTGGTGAAAAACGCCTTGGAGAAGGGACGGCTTTCATGTAAACTACGGGGGTAGAAATACAAGGTTTTGGTTGTATTTATGATACATTAAGTATCTTTCAGAGCTTCAATGTTACATTTAAATGACATAAAATTCAGGACCAATTAAAAAGTGTCTACATTTTGTGTTCTTTATCATTTAAAGAGATGAAACTTTGAACAGATTATTTTTTGTTACCTAATAAAGGTTTTCCTAGCTTTCTTGTAGCCTCCAGACGTGTACGACCAATCAAGGTAGCTCTCTTTCATCTCCATGGCAACAGCTGCCACTGCAGACAGCAGACCTCTCTGGGAACAAACAAGGGAACAAACTGTCTGCGAGACAGTCTCATTTGGTTGGCCAAAACAGTGTGCAATAAACCTCCCCTCCTTCCTCTGTCTTGTTAAATGCATTGCGTGTGTGTGTGTATTGTGCTCTGCATTACTGAACAGAACAGTAATGTGACTTCTGCAGATAGTTTTTCATTTCCTTGTGCCATTAATTTTTCTGTCCCACTTTTCAAAAGGTCATGGAAAAACACAAGGCTCTGAATGTGAAATTTCAATATATTTTTCTTTTTTATTTGCAGGGTACAAACTAATTAGTCTGGCTTTCCAAAACCATCTTATTGGCAAAATCATGTTCGCTCCATTGTAAGCCATTTGTTGGGTGTGCAAAAACTATTTTGGGAAACAACCCACCCGTCAGTTGTCCTTGAGGACATGCAAAACTGGAAGGGATGTCAAATGAAATGCATGGTAACGGGAGCAGAACGTTCGGACTGTTTTTGGTCAATTCAGATGGATTACCTGGAAGACGGCTTCTGTTTCCTCAGGACTCTGGTTGGCCACACTCCACTGGACATGGAGCTGCCACAGCGGCAGACTCTCCTGTCAAGACAGAACACAGACGGTTTAGCTGAATAGCAACCTAACGTCTAAACAACCACCAGTAGATATGCACTATTTTGGCTGTTTGCCACTTAAGTGTCAAGCTTAAGCATCTAGTTGATGTCTGACTAGCATCTACCTAGGCGGGAGAGGTACTCGCTTCCTCCAGCCCGAGGGGAAAGTGTTGTCAGTGTCGTACAACATCTCCTTCTACCTTTGAGAGCGAACATACCGGACCATGCCAAGCTTAAACTAGCCCCATGTTTGCAGAAATGGCTACTAGGCTTTCCCATTTCATGAAAAGTTTGGAAAAAAAAACAAAAAAAAAAAAAAAAAAACATTAACGGCTTAATAGCCTGGGCCTGCATCTGGGTGACAAATCACCTTGACTGACTCTAATCTGGTAGTTTGCCAACAGGTCTAAGGGCCTTTCGGAAAGTGGAGGAGTATGTAGTCATCATGTGTACTCATATCAATACCTCATGCTATGGCTAGCATATATATGAAATGGAGACATACCAGAGGTTATTGCTTTGGTGGTTTCCCCACATTTCCCCATTTCACTCAAAGAGATTGTTTATCGTGAGTGAAAGACTTGCATAACCAGCAGGGTGACTGTAATCCCCTTGACACAGCTACTTCTCAGGGTCTTGTGAAACACCCACAACAACACTGACCAGATATTCTGTTTGCTACCACAAAGTGGGTGAGTCAAGGCATGAATCAGTGGTGATACAGCAGCATTATACGAATGTCACTGTGCAAGAACGTGATCAGGAGAGCACAAAAGGAGGGAATTTGAGGAGGGTGGGAAACTGGGAATCCTCTTAAGGAATTAATAGTTGTGTCCAAAAAAGGTGTAATACAGAGAAAAGGAGAAAATCATTAATACTAGCTTAACGATGACCAAGGCAAATATCATGATATCACCAGTTGTCTGAGGTGGCGGAGGGGCTGATTTGTTTTTAGTAAATATGTCGAGAGTACGGGGTTAAAAACTAATCCTAGCAACTTGTGAATTCAATAATTGTAATGAAGAAAAAAAAAAAAAAAAAA
>OOFE01006377.1:15988-35142 GCA_900323365.1 Monocentris japonica
TCTGAAGGCAGGAAGGAATCCCAACTACGGCTACACCAGCTTCGACTCCTTCGGCTGGGCCTTCCTGTCTCTGTTCCGCCTAATGACACAGGACTACTGGGAGAACCTCTACCACCAGGTATGGAGGTGTGTGTGTGTGTGTGTGTGTGTGTGTGTGTGTGTGGGCACTCCACATGTCCCTCGTTAGTCCCAGCTATCCTGTGGCACAGGGGGAAATGGACCCTTATTATCGCATCGCACTCTCTTTGTGTGTGTGTATTAGCCTGTGACTTTGTGTTTTTTTTTACGTTGAGGGACTCAGAATGATCCGTCTGCAACGCGACACGCAAAAACCGGATATAATTGGGTCCATACGCGCAAATACACACACATAAACACACACACACACACCCACACACCTACATACACACACAGCTTGTCATTGGAGATTGTATGTACTGTAGGCCTGAGAGTGTTGGTGTCAGGAATTTTAATGGGGTTGATCGGAGGCTCTCTCTCTCTCTCTCTCTCTCTCTCTCTCTCTCTCTGTACATGTGTGTGTGTGCATGTCTGATAGGCCTTTTGTTTGCCTTGGGAGGGCATGTCAAAACCCCACTCAACTTCATCTCTCACTGGATACAACCCCATAGGCCTTTTTCATGTGCGTTGTGTGTGTGTGTGTGTGTCTTCCTTAAGACGTGTCGTGGGTCCTGCACACAGTTATCTGTAAGTCGACCTTGACTGCAAAGATTGGATTGAGCAAGGCTGAGCTAGAGTTACTTGACCGTATACACACACACACACACACACACACCTGAGGGGGGTGGTTATAGAGTGAAGTGGTCACCATGGCGATGGTAGAAAGGTTGCAAAGAATCTGCAATGCATTTATCTGAGAAGGAGAGAGGGAAAACAGAGCAGAGAACAATGTCCAGACAGAGAGACAGTGACTGTGGTTTGCCGGTGTGCCGATAAATTGGGCCGATATTTGCCTTTTTCCTTGAAATCAATCAATCAATATGTTGTTATCATTATTGTGTTTATATCACAGCTTCAGGGGTGGCATGCATACACAAATTCTCACATTCTTTCTTTCTATGGTCTCTAAGTTGTTACTTTATCTGTCACCATCTTTTTTTTTTTATCACTTTCTTCCCTGGAGGTGAATAAGGCCATTTCAAAACCTACAGTCCTTTTTTCTGAGACATTTCACACAGAGCCATAACTTATCAACCAAAGCCACGCCATTTCCTTCATCGGTTGCAACTTTGGTCCAAGAAAGGACTTTCCTCTGGGGCAAAACATGATAAAAACGGTGCTTCCTTCACGGTTTAATCACATTCTCCCTCCAAACGAAGCTCCAGGGTTGATTTGGAAACGATTTCTGGTGACCAACAAACCAAAATAAGGTGGGAAACTACTACAGGGTTTGAAATAACAGTTGGATTCAACATTTGAATCTAATTCTGGCTGACACTGAGCACATCATTCGAGTTTGAGAGCTGGACCACTTAAAGACTGCGCCTCATGCCACTCATCTGTTAGGTTTACACTCAACCCACGGGTAACCACCTTCAAGTACACCAGGTTGCCATTTCACAGACCAATTTGTCGCGTGGATGTGATACCTAACTGTCACTTCGGCTTAGGCCCCCGCTCAGTCTTTGTTACGAAACTTGCTTCGCTGCGGTGCCTTTTAAGTCGGAACAACACGGCGTGGCAGAGAGAAGAAGAAGAGTGGTTAGGCAGCGAGATGAAGAGCGATTTAAACAAAGCCACCTCCCCCCACCAGGCAGAAGGAGCTGCTTAAACAGCGGGGAGGAGATAGGCAGCGATAAGGAGGCAGCCTGTCAGTCTGAGTGCAGGGAAAGATTGATGCAAATGACAGGCTGGAGGAGGAGAGGATGGTGAGGGACAGTGACTTTGACATGTGAAGGATGGGAAGAAGAAGAAGGAGATTTTAGAAGTTCTCTTATGTATTTCATGGGGTTGTGCGTGTGTGTCTGGAAGTGAAGAGGTAGGGTAAAGGCTAAGTACTTGAGATGCTTTGGCGCTGTCAGAAATGAAGCAATGGGCCGAGTTCAGGTTGTTCACCTGAAGGGGTGCGTTTGGAGTGGTTCAAACTCTGGAGCGTTTGCACCTTTAGCTCTGCTCGTTTTGGCCAGAACGATGTCATCTGAACTCAGGTGACACCAAGTAACTGCAGGGAGATGCCTGAAAAATCTTGATCCTCTTCCAAGCGAGCTGCAGTGCAGTTTTTTTTAGTAGTGAGGATGTAATCTGAACCGACTACAAGGTAATGAGCCCAAAACCCAAGTTACCCAAGGATTCTGCTGACAACCCTGAAAGTAAAACAACCATTAATGGAACACTTCACCATCATTCATGTGGATATTTTATCAAAGGAATGTGTTACCTTGATGGAAATCATTCAAATACACCCAATGTTAACAGAGAAAAACGTTATTTTTCTGCTTATAGAGCTTCTCCAACAGAACCTACTATAACCCAGTACCCAGGTTTGCCAGTACGTGGCGTTTTCACATTGTGGAATGGACCATCTGGGTGTGTAGAGCCCAACTGCAATAGTTGCAGGACAGAAGGACGGGGTGGACCGAGTTTTCACCATTTCCCCATAAAAGTTGTAAAGAATGGCTCAGGCATTTTCTAAATCCTAAGTATAAGGAGAGCAGTCTGAAAAACATTCGGGTCTGAAAACTTACCCAAATGGGCTGATCTTTGGAGCTTCAAACAGCTTTTCTCCGAGACACTGGACAAGTAGACAAAAACAGTACCATCTAATAGCATCTACCACTGAGGACTGATTGATGGAAATACTGGTTGAAAATGGCAGTAGTGTCCTTTTAACATTTTTTATTTTCCTATTAAATATGTTATCTGTGATCTTTGACTCTACCTATAATGCTGCAGCGCTTCCTGCAGTTGGATCAGACCACTTCAAACAAAGCGCTCCGGGGTTGGTTCGGAAACGCACCTGGAAAGCACCTTCTCAGCAACGTCTCGGTCTGACTGCTGTGTTCTCATGTGGTCAAGCGAACCAACAGAAGGAACCTGAACCAGGCCTCAAAGGAACTGGTGTGATTTAGGTGGGAAAACACTCTTGGGAACACCACCTGGGAAGGAAGAAGAGAAACACCCCTTCTTTCCTGTGTATTTGCGTCCATGAAATGTTAGAAGAGAGTGAAAATGAGGCTGATTTCACACCTTAGATCAGTTGTTTTGAACCCTGGAGTGGTTTGCCTCGTTGTTCAGTTTGTTTGGCCGTATGGGAACACAGCAAATGGACTGAGACCTTGTTGAGAGGGAGGTTTCTCGGTACATTTCGAAACAACCCCTGGAGCTACGAAGCGCTGTGCATTATGGGTGATGCGTTGAGAATTTTTAGTATGAGTTTTACCCCAGAAGAAAGTCCTTTCCTGCATCCAATTTCTGACCAACGAAGGAAACCAACAGCTTTTATCAGTGAATGATGGTTCATTAACCAATACATAAATACAACAAAGCAACGACTAGTCCCCTGATTTCGACCAATTAAACGTTTTGTCTCTATCAGAACTCAATTTCGGCCCTTGATTCGATCCTGGTATGCCTATTAATCAAGGCATAGTGAGACCCAGGCAAAACAGCAACAGCTGACATCTTGTATGTGGAGGGGTGATGAGGGATGGCTACGGGCCAGCAGCGAATAGTAATCGCTCTCATCATACCATCTGTATGACACTCATACGTCCGTGTCTCTACGCTTTCCTTCCATTTCATATTTCAAAAAAAATAGCCAATCTCACCACGATCTAGCTTTACACGTTGCCTTGGATTCCTCAGATGTAATGGGTTTCACAAAAATTCAATACACAGCTTTTTTTTGCTGATTAAAAATAAATGATAAGGGTTGAAATCTCCTTTGTGTATTTATGTGAGGAAGGAATATTTTTCACAAATAGCTCAAACATTAAGTGCTTGATCCATGCTGGTCTGCTGCTAGAGCTAGCAGCATAGCTCAGGGGTGTTCAAGCCTAGTGCGACCTGTTAACTGAATTTTTGCTTGTGCATTTGTGTTTGTATGTTGTTGGACCAAATGTCTTCCCAATGATAGAAACATGAGAAAACCCTGGAAAGTGAGGACATTTTGGTCAGTACCATCAGTACCACTTCTACAAGGGGCTAGTTTAGGGTTAGGGCTTGGCATCAATACAAATATGTGTGTGTCGTGTTTCACACATTCATATTTACCAGATAGGGTGTGTGTGTGTGTGTGAGTGTGTGTGTGCGCCTGCCAGCACTTGTGGTGAAGGCAGCTCTGCTGAAGGAGGGAATAAATAAAAAGGCAAGTGGGGCCGCTGTAGAACGGTGTGAAAAATGGTCCAATTTGTTGTTGAGCTGAAATCAATGGGACAAGCTGAGGTGGTGGGCTTTGCGCTGCAACAATACTTCTCCCCGAGCTCCTGCCTTTCTTCCTCTCTCTCCATACACCTCTCTCTCTCCATCTTCCTGTGTCTCTTTCTGCATCTTTGCTTAGAGGAACAGGACGGGCTTCATTTCAGTCACCTCCATTAAGCTTGATTTGTCACTCTTGCTCTGATTTTATTCTTTGATTTGCTTAGTCATCTTCACGCTGCTCTCTTTCACATGATTTGTGCCAATCAAAAATGTCAGTAGCCAAGACAGACCAGAATGCAATGCAGCCTAAGACACGTTGAATTTTGACAAAGGGGTGTGGTTGCGATCATATACACTCCCTAGCGTTTGCCAACTTCCTAGCTATACTCATATCCCCATATGCCCACCTTTGATTGAAAGCAACTAGTTCCACCCCTCCTCTGAGTGTTGTCAAAAGGCATTCTGGGAAACATAGGAAATCACTAACTGAAGTAAAAGTAGGCAGGATGAGGGAAAGATTAAACGGCACCTCATCACATAATAACTCCCAGAATACACTGAACATCACAGATTGATCATATTTAACAGTGTGACACTATCCGAGCCATTTATAAGAGAAAGCAGTGTTGAAGAGAATGACGAAGAAGAAGAGGATCTGGATGAAGAGGAGGAGAAAGTTAGACCGACCAATTAACCAGAGTCAGTGGAGCGATGGCGGTTTGGCTTCTCATGCATAGGCACATACATCGCTGGATTGGATTACTGCCTCTCTTTGTGTGCACGTGTGTGTAGACTGTGTATGGTGGAGTACATGCTAGTGCATGTGTGTCTGGATGTACATTTGTGCTGGCGACCAGTTCCACTATGTGGTGTGCGTCCATTGCGAGCGCATGAAGACCACGACCACCCGATGCCACTAACGAGGTCCCATGACACCCTTTTGAGACAGTTCATGCTAATATGGACTTCAGGACAGAGCTGGCTGGCTGCTGAAAGAAACATTTGACCTCCTCTGCCCTTGACAACGGTTCACCAAGACCAGTCCGATAGTGGGGATTACTTCTTGGCAGTGCTCTGAGATTTGTTGGACCACATCGTCAAGGTTGCGATTAGGTTAAATAACAGATATTGGGGGTGCAGTCGAGCATGGTTAGTGAGTAGACACGTCCACCACAGCTCCTGTAAATAATTATACTATTTCAACCAGTTTAAGGACTTCTATTCTCACTATCGAATGATAATCTTCTTGATATTTTTTTCTCAAATCTGGATACAATTGGCATTGAATCCAAAGCAGACCTAGAACGATGTCTTTCTCTGGAGGAAATTATCACTGCAATAATTTCACTTCAAAGTGGGAAGGCCCCAGGCCCACACGGGTCCCCCACCGAGTTCTATAAGAAATTTAAAGATAAACTTGCCCCACTCCTTCTCTCCGTTTACTATGAATCATTGGTGAATAACTCTTCCACCCACGCTTCGTCAGGCTTCTATTACTGTGTTATTAAAGAAAGCTAAGGACCCAGTAGACTGTTCTTCACATAGACCAATTAGCTTGGGGAACTGTGATGGAAAAGTGTTTTCCAAAGCGCTAGCACTTTGTCTTGAAAAGATCCTCCCCCATATTATCTCAGACGACCAGACTGGATTCGTTCAGGGCATATAGTCATATTTTAACTTGAGACGTCTTTTTAATATAATCTACACCCAATCTAATACAATGTCTCCAGAGGCAGTAATATCACCCAATGCTGAAAAAGCGTTCGATAGGGTGGAGTGGGACTATTTGTTTAATACTCCAAATTTATTTGACTAATTAAACTCCTATTCACAGGTCCAACTGCCTCAGTCTGTACGAACTTGGTCTCATCAGATTACTTTTCCCTTAACAGAGGGACTAAACAGGGAGATCCTCTCAGTCCCCTCCTCTTCACAGTAGCTATAGAGCCACTAGCTATTGCCCTGAGAAATAACAATAGAATACAAGGTATCGAGCATGGTGGCCGGATTCACACTGTCTCGCTTTACACAGATGATTTGTTACTCTATGTCACCAACCCAGTCACAACCATACCTGAGGTCCTTGCAGTTCGCAAAGAATTTGGGAAGATCTTGGGATATAAACTTAATCTAAATAAAAGTGAGTACTTCCCCATTAACAAAAATGCTGAAGGGTGCCCCAATCTAAAGAAAACTTTATTTCACTACTAGAATGATGTAAACAGCATATTAAACGATGGTCTACTTTACCCATATCTCTTATTGGGAGAGCTGTGTGAAAATGAATATTGTACCCAAATTTCTACATTTATTTCAATCCGTACCTGTTTTCATACCACAATCTTTCTTTAAAAAAATGAATCAGATTATCTCTTCCTTTATCTGAAACAACAAATCAGCCCGCATTAGAAAATAATAATAACCTTCGATCATATTATTGGGCTGCAAGCATGAATGCTATCTGTCTTTGTTTGAGGAAATGGAATGGAGAAGCCCCGGCATGGCTCCAGATTGAAGCTGCCACAAGCAAGTCCTACTCACTCTCTGCTTTACTCTGTTCATCATTGCTGTTACTTAGTAGTGGTGTTAAAGGAAATGCAATTGTTAGCCAGTCACTACGCATTGTCAAACAGCTCAAGAAATTCCTGGGTAATCAGACCATTTCCACTCACTCCCCTTTAATGAATAACCACCTTTTATAACCCTCTTTGAATGATGGGGGCTTTCAGATATGGCATGACAAGGGCCTTTGCCAGCTTTGAACAATTATCTACAAAGTTTGAACAGCCTAAAAGTTATTTTTTCCGATACTTACAAGCAAGGGACTTTACTCGTAAAAAGTTTGCTAACTTTCCAAACACACCCCACTGTCATATTTTGATACTATACTAAATCTCAATATATTAAATAAGGGAAGGGTCTCTAGGCTTTACAATATGATTATGACTAGAAATACTCTGTAACTTGTATAAGGGATCAATGGGAAAACAATCTTGGGGCCCCTCTGTCAGACACTGAATGGGATTTGGCTTTGTCCAGAGTTCACTCCTCTTCCATATGCTCGAGACATGCCCTGATACAGTTTAAAGTGGTGCATCACCTACACTATTCTAAGGCCAAACTTGCCAGAATATAAGTAGGTGTAAGCAGACCCCAGCTACCCTACACCATATGTTCTGGTCCTGCCCAATATTGGTTCCTTTTTGGTCCTCCTTTTTTGACACTATTTCCAAGGTTTGTGGCTATAGGATCACACCATCTCTTGTATACTTTTGGGATACCACCAGATGATCTCAATCTTCCTGCTCGCATACAGAAGGTGATTGCGTTTGCCTCACTGTTAGCAAGACATACTATTTTACTTAAATTTACTATTTTACTTACTGATCATTGGATCAGGGATATCATGCAGAAATCAAATTGGAGAAATTGAGATGCTATTAGTAAATTCTACACAACCTGGGATCCACTAATAGATCATGTAAGTAGACTGTCAGGCTTGGAACTGGAAGGTGCTCTATATAGAATGTTTTTTTTGTAAAAATAACATGGAAGCGTACTGTTGTATTGTATTGTATGTTGTTATTCTTTATTTTAGTGTATTTTGCTTCATGTATACGTCATTTATCAGTTACGTTTTTGTTCTAGGCCTTTGCATTATTATTCCTTATTTTTCTTATCGTGTTGTTTGTTTAATTTTGCTTCATGTTTTGTTAATTCTCCTTATCCGTAAAATGTGATGCGTGTAAACTGTCCTATTGTATGGATAACTTTTATTTTCAATAAACAATTTGAAAAAAAAAACATTTTTGGAGTAGGTGAGGCTAGATGTGCTGCAGGAATGAGCAAAATGACCAACACGATCCTACCCTGCTTGTGGTGGGTTTTTCGGGAGGATTATGGGCAGTCATATTGACACAGCAGGACGCGTCAGCCTTGTGGGCTTCCTGTGGAGGATTTTCTGGGATGAATTTACATTTCTATGTAGGACCACAAAGAACAGCGGCTCCTCCTTTCACCAAAAGAAAAACCCTCTCCACTCACAAACTTAGTATTTGAGTGGTTGCAAAAAACATACCTCAGTGGCTACCCAGTTCCAGAGAGACTATATTTCAGAACACTTCCCTCATGGAAAATACCCAACAAACACTGTTGCATTCAAGGGCTTTGTGCTGCTTTGAAGTGCTGTCAGTTGGTACCAGTTGCTGCAGCGCTGGTGTGGCACATTTAGGGCACCATCAGGAAGGGAGAATCTGGGGAGCAGGCAGGTCTTAAGATGGCAGAGTCTGGGGTCAGAGAGCAGAGCAGCATTTGGAGAGGGACCAAGATATTGCATAGAAAGCCTGCGGGAGAAATGTTTGGATATAAATTGTTTCCTTTTGTGTCCTTGTTTGTGGGATTGAATGGGATGATTTTAAAGAACACATTTCTATGATCAATGAGTTGCACTTTCAGAATACCGATTTTAAGATTTTAATCCGAAGTGCCTTACAAGAAACATTTTTAGCATGAGACACTACCAGCATGGGGTCCATAATTTTTTTCAGGGCATTAGAGTATGAAGGGGTTGACACAGGAAGCAGCTTATGACAGATCTGTGGTACAGTCAAGGCAAACTTAAGGTTGTTTGTACGTAACTTAAGGTTGTTTGTACGTAACATTGTTCTCATTATTTTGACTTGCATCGAATTGTTACAGTCAAGCCAATTTGAGCAAAGGCTCATCAACAGTCACATGTCACTGTCACAGTAAATATGCTTGAAGACAGCACAACAAATGGTTGAAAATCAGCTTAGTTGAATGTGTCACCGACTACTCCCACAGGACCATTTAACATTGATATCAATTAGTAACAGATTCTCCATTCAGTCTCATTTTCCAAACATCCATCAGTTTGTTGTGCTGTGTAAACATCACACACACACACCTCTGTGTATTCCAAGGTGAAAAATGAGGCAATGTGAATGAAGAATGAGTCAGAGATGAGAAGACATTCAACAAAAATGGAAATTTAGGTGTCCATGACGGCCATGCAAATAGAGGACGTTTTTCAAAACCTGCTTCGCTGAAAACAATTAAACTGACAGATCTGTGCAAAGTGGAGCACAACTTACATTCCTTTGAAGTGTGACAAGAAAGTATTTGCTGCATTATTCTATCTATTCCCAAGCAGCTATAAAACATCCTTGTGACACCTCTCCACCCTTCTGACACAATGTCATCTTTGTTCATTGTGCACATTTAATCTGGCATTGACAGCATTTTGTTGTTTCATTTTTTATGTAAACAAACATACCTTTTTCATCTTAGACATCGCATCCCCAGAGAAATCTGGTTTAATTACCCTCAGCATCGTTTTGAAGGTCAACAACAGAATCTGATTGAAGCCTTTTCTAATGGGTTCATCAGCAGTGGAACCAAAGCCTATTGATTCATTAATCCCACTGAATCCCAGCAGCAGCACAGACAATAGAGATCACAGTATGGGCTTAGCCCTCTTAACTGATGCATGCTAATGTGGAGATGCTATCACACTTATTGTAAACACTGTAATTACTGCAGGGCATCATGGGATATGTTATCATGTCTACTATTTTAGTTTTGTCTTATCCGTTTGCACAGATGTGTGATACATCTGCGAGGCAAAAACTCTGCCCGGCACTCATGATTTCCAGACTTAATCGTGTGTGTGATATTAATACTGAATGAAAAGCACCTCATATCTTTCTTATTAAGCGTGCATGGGGGAAATGAGTCCAGCCAAGCACAGCAACAGGGTGTCCCAATTCATCAACTTTGCAGCATTGTCACCCTGAGGCTAGAGCTGGGGGGGCTGCTTTCAAAATGTCTGTTACAGATCACTCATTATATCTTTAAAATCGATAGAAATAACATAAACCACTAAAATGGTGAAGAGTGTCAGATTCATTTGTTATTTTTGGATTACTTTGTCTTCATAAAATATTAAATTAAGTTACAGATAGTTCTTATCATCTACAGCCATTGTCAAATGTATATTTCAAAATGTGTAAAATTACTTTTTGCCCATGAACTCGCAATCAAAATTATAAACTCCATTCAAGCAAAAATACATATATATCTGAGTAAATTAAAGGGTAATAACCTTTTTGTTTTTAAAGAGTATCTGCTATCTGATTGCTATATTTTTTCAGTATCATAGTTGTCAATCACAGAAAAGTAAACTACATTGACTTTTATTTTTTATTTTCCTATAATTGTCTATAATTTTTTTGGCACTCTATGCACCCCTTGCCTCCATTTGGCCTTAAAGTTGACTAAAGTTGACTAAAACAAATACTTTATCTAGGAGATTGCAGCTGTCAATTTTTGGTGTCAAATTACTATAACCATATGACATGTATTTTTCTTACTCCTCAGCACAGGCTGAGCCCCAAAATGCAGCTGAATGGTGTCAGTTTCTCCCTGAGTCAGTCAACAGGTGGACCAGAACTAGAGTCTGCTCTATTGACTTCATGAAATCTAAATATAGACCTCACCCATGTCCCAATGACTTGGCACAGACCACACTATACTACACTCACATAACCAGCTTCCTCTGTTAGGTTAGTGACATTTTGCAGATTTTCCACACCTGCTCTTTCTCAAGACACCCGAGAACTGCAAAGGCCTCACTCAGTTATAATATTAAAAGGTACATATTTACAAAAGATGACATTATGTTATTTTATGTTCAAACTATTTTTTGCCACATGCTTAGAGATGATTAAATACATTTGACCAGCCTTTACATATAAAAAATAATGTCTTTACAATGGTGATAAAAGGGATTTATTTGTTGTTAAATTTCACAACACCATCCATGGTATGGCAAAGGTAACCATGGTTCAGAAATATTATGTGCAGGCTTTAATGTTTCCATTCCATAGTTTCATCTGTAATCCATCTATGTTTTCACTATAGAGGCCAAGCCTTGCCTTTGATTTCAGAGGCTCTAGTATGAAGGTATTTCCCTGCCAGAAGTATTTTCAGAAGTGTAACTCATGATTTGCAAGAACAAAAAACAATTTGAGCAAGAAAAATAAATTTGTATTTGCAAAGAACTATTTTCAGAAGTGTAACTCATGATTTGCAAGAGCAAAAAACAATTTGAGGAAGAAAATCTGATTTGTATTCACAAAACTCTTTTTTCAGTTATGCTTTTACACTTGCAAACTGCAATTTTGCGCACACCGACTTTTGTCACTGTTTCAGCGCTCAAAGCCTGACAAAACGATTTGCAAGCAAGATCCAAGATTTGCAAACAAAGGGGAGGCGGGGGCTAGAACAGAGAGCTATCTGATTGGTGCACGGAGACTGATCACTATGCTCTACACTGATTGGATACAGAATTTGCTCTTGCAAATCATGATACACTTCTGAAAATAGTTTGGCAGGGAAATACCTTCATACTCTACTATCTCCATTGCCAAGCGCTGTGATATATGTGTAGGGTAAAATTCCTTTCTGAAAGCGCCAGTGGAGTTCAACAGCCAGTCATCTATAACTCAAAAACACAGTGGAGATAAAAGAGAACAACAACAATGGAAAATCTGAGATTCTGTGGTGGAAACACCCAAAATAGGGACCAAATCAAGGCATTCTTCCTCACTGTGTCATTAGAGAACCAGCACAAGCCTATATGAACTGGGGCTCATTTTCCCCTCTCCTTCAAATGTAAAGAGGCTGTTGTACCTGTTGTCATAGTGACACCATCCATATGCGAATACGTGACGGGGGAGCCTCCCCCTCGCTGGGGCCTCCCTGATGTCAGAGAGATGAATAATAGACGTGAACATGCCAGAAACATGGATCCAGCAGAGAGCAAACGAAGGGGGGCCGCCAGGGCGAAAATTAAGCACCAAGCTCCATGATTTTCACACTGGGAAACATGTAAGGATTTTAATCCCAGATGATGCATCTCATTCTGCAAAGAAAGTCTGTCTCAGCATGTGATGTAGTGTTGTATTCATTTCTTGAAAGTGAAAGAAATATGCCAATAAGCGAGATTTCAATTGTTTCTCTAATTGTCTATAAAGCCCATGGAAAGGTGATTATGTGACTACCTTGTAAATATGGATTTGTGGTCTTATGAGCGTATAAAAAGCATCTAAAAAGTAAAAAAATGTAATTACAGTCCAGTTTTTCAATCTACGCTTTTCTCTGTTTCCTGATGCTATATAATAATAATAATTTACTAAGCTATATTTGTAGTTAAAGTGCTATTTTCTTGCAGATTAACAGCTAATGCTAACCAGTTATAATTCAAGGAAAGGACTCATAGTAAGCACAAAGATCATTTGACAATTTCAGGTATGACATTGTAGCAAGCTAACAAAATTAGAAAAGGTTTAGAATAAAGCAATAGCTCCAGTGTAGAGGCAGCGTAGCTTTGAGAATAAATCAGTATCATCAGTATCAATAACAGTGAGTTATTCTATCAATGAATAATATGGCGATTGGGTAACTATTTTAATATTTTCTCTGTTAGCACTTTGAGATTTTTGTGAAATGAAAAGTGCGGTTAAAAATACAATCTATTATTATTATTAACTATTAGGGTTTGACCAATATGGGGATTTGAAGGTTGATACTGATGATATTTGAGATGATATTTTGTGCCGATATTGAATATCTTCAAATTTGACAATTTTCATGCCAAAAAATTAAAAATATTCAGTAATTTTTATCCAGTAATTTATTATTGTCAAGGTGGAAAAGCCTCTAAAACAATGTTTAGAGCCTGGAACATTAAAACTCCCCATTGAACCCCAGACTAATTCAATTCTTTCAGCGTTAGCAGCTCTTTAAGGCACGGTGACCCACCTATTTAATGGAAGGGAAACTCTGGGCTACATTACTGCCTTTAAATGAAGAATTCATTTACACAAAACACTGAACAATTAAATTAATAAATAAAACGTGCAAAGAAAATGAAATGTCATTGCCGCTTTTACAGACTGTGGTCAGGGAGGAAGTATCATATCAGAGGTGGACGACACTGACTGGCCAATATCCAATATTTGATAAAAGGCCGATATCAATCCATATATCAGCAAACCTAAAAATCAATTGAACCCTAGTAACCATCTGGCGAGAGTTCATATTTTCAATTCATATTTGGGTAGATGCTCAATATGATGCTCAACTGTGATATCATATATACATTTTTACTATTTGAAACCAATTTTTCAGAGGCTTTAAATAAATAACATTCACTTGAAGTGGAGGGATCAGCCTTATGTCAAGATATAAAAGAATCTTGAAACAAATTCAACAATGCTGAAACAAGTGAAATTATCTCACAACAATAAATGGAAAGTTTTTTCTTTTGTTGTAAATGAAACATTCAATTATATTTTTCAGTCAATTCTAAACACATTAATACTCTCAATACCAAACAGACACATACATCTCTGTTGATTTCATGTCTGATTTTACACGGCGCTTAGATTCATGACCTAAGACCTACAAACCACATTCAAAGCCCGTTGTATCATTTCAGAAATAAATGGTGGGTATTCTGAAAGCAAGAATGTTTTCCTGTGGAAAGGTAGAAAGGACACAGCACTTTCTTTTTTCCCTCTGCTGCCCATTTAAGTCAACACCATGAAGACACCGGCTCCCATTTATTTGTCAAAGACAGCATTATTAAGGGACGGAATGAACCTCTGGTCATGACGGAGGGCCCTTCTCAAAAAGAGGCAGATCTACAGTGATGCTCCTAAAAGTGACGCTCCTCAGAGTGACACTGTCAGGTTAATTGTCAGTAGCGTTGCTGTGAGATGAGAGCGACAGTGTCGACCCCCAGCATGATGCCTGGATTTAATGACAATGCCCCATGTGGCGGAGGAGGGCAAGAGGGAAGGTCAAGAGGTTAATCTGGGCAGGTCAGCCACACTTTGGCTCCCTGACGGGTGTGAGTGCACTGGGGAAGATGAAACTCCAGCAACACTTGCAGTGCTGAGAATAAAGATTTATCTGTAAATGTGTCAGTTTTGCTAATAGCCAACCATAATGACGGCCAAGTGCTGAAACGTGTCGGTTATACAAATAAATCTGTTCTCAGCACTAAGTGTTGCTGGAATTTCCTCTTTCCCAGTGTTAACTGTCTCTTCCATGCAGCTTGTTAGTGAATACCATGTCAACCGATGTGAGTACATTGACAAGGAGCACCCCCGCCCCCATGATAATGACCAGTACTCCATAACAGCCTGACCCTGCTGGTGTGAAGGGAGCACAACGGCTTTTCAATCTACTCCCCACTCCCTACATGATGGCGGCTCGGAGGGTCGTAACAGAGGACATGGTCTGATGTGATGACATGATGTCCATTCAACAGGACAAGGAGGCTTTTGAAAGGCACTGGGGTGCAGCAGTGGAAATGGCTGTGGGATGTAATATGCATCTGCTGCAAACATTTCTTAATCTGTGGGGTTTCTCACAGTCAATATCCTGGGTTATGAACAGAACATTTCCCATTTGCAAGCACTTTATCCAGCTTATACTGCCATGAGTGCGTACATTTTTTACCCCCAACCTCAGCAGCGTTAATACCTTGCTCAACCCATCGAGATTCATAGGACCATAACATTATGCTGTTGTTTGTTGAATCGGAGAATATCACTATTATACATCTCAAGTGTATTGAAACCATTTCCTAAGTGCCAAATCTCCTCATTTATAACACAACAGTGGTGCATTTGCCCTTCAGCCCAGCCTACTGTACAGTAAGCCGCCACATGTGGTGGTGTAAAATGGATGTGTCGTCACCTTACAGGATTTCTGGGTATTTAAGTCCTCAAAATTCAAACAGTTACCTCTCACTGCCAGCTGAGGTCATAGACATGCAAAATTGTCTAGAGGCCTGAGAGCTGGCAGTGAGAGGTAACTGTTTGAATTTTGAGGACTTAAATACCCAGAAATCCTGTAAGGTGACGACAGTAAACTGCACACATCGTGCCCATGTTTACCACCCCTGCTGTTTAGGAGACACTTTTGTATTTCGCTCCTAAGTTTCCATTCATCACTTCCTGTGTTTACAAGATTTCCCACCAGTGACCATACCCGACACCAGAATTTAATTTGAGCAAACAGGGTGAATCTGTGGCGTCTCTATTAGTGGGGATGGGACGTGCTCCACTTTAGGATTTGATTTGATTTCGGCTGATGAGAGGGGTGTGTTTTCATATCAAAATCTTTCAGGGCAGCTTTAAATGACCCTGAGATATTGATATGATTGACTCGATATGGTTTCCAAAAACACAAAAAATAGAATCGATTAGAAACAGATCAGTACCTTCAGCTCAACTAGTATTTTTGCTAATAAAATTTTAATTTGTAAGACATGACCACTATTGGGATACCATTTTTCTAATGCTAGTTTTTCTCCACTGTAACCGGAGAGACTGGGTGTGGTTTCTGCTGCAGCTCTCACTCTCTACTGATCTCACCACAACTGAGTCACCTCGGGGCTTGGCAAGACGTGTGAACACTAAAAAAAAAACAACAGTCACAAGACATCAACCTTGACCCGCTTAACACAAACTCTTGGCTACAGCTTGTTACAGTCTTGTCCTCTCTGTCCCCATCTCCCTTCACAAGATCTTTGGCCAGAATTCAATAACCCCACCTTGCTTTGCTTAGTCAGTCTTATCCATTCCTAATTGTCATTTTCCTTCAGTCTCCACAGTTACACCCTGGGGTGATATCGATACTGGCTCTCTGCAGCTGCTGCTGATGTCATACTCTACATCCCGCTGAGACGCCCTGTCTGCATAATACAGGACATTATAAGACAGGACTTGACTCCGCTCCAGCACTCCCCTCTGTCTGCCAGGAAACATTTCTTTATGCCATTGGGTTGGGGCTCAACCCACCCAGCAGCTCATCTGGTTCGAAGCAGAGACATTCAGACCTGGAACGTGAAAAAAATCCAACACCATTTCAAATGGCGTTTCTCCAGTACTTGTGCCGTCAGCAGCATTAATAAAACAGGAACAGCTCCGTGGACAGGTTTGATCTCACAGCTCATATCCTGTTGAGGAGAGGATGGCTCTAGATGTATGCAGTAATATTATGGAAATTATTGCATTTTGCTCCAGGGTTTGCTCCTTTTTTTTTTTTTTTTTTCTCTCCACCATAATTTCTATTTGAATACATGCATCTCAAGCAATGACTCCATTTGCGCCTCCCTCTCCAGGAAACGACTTGTTTCAAGGGAAGAGGGCTTGGTTTACGATGGAAAAATCGCTGGTGGATGACTATCTAAAATGGCAGTCAAACGTCGAGATTTCAATCTTGAATGTGCGGTATTACATTTGACTCAGACGATGAATAATATTTTATGATCTATAGCAGAAGGACAAATATGAACAACTTAGCAGAGCCCAAATTTACTTGTTGACAACGTTGTCAACTCCCAAGATACCTCATTCTTGAATTCAGACAATGGCAGTAATCTGAAATCTCTGCTGGTGGTATCGAGAAAACACTTTGCCTGCTGGCTGTGGGGCGGTACTGCTCATCTATGGTGTAGGGCTTCGTTACCAAAGAGACTAGGAGGATTCCCTCCTGCCAGATACTGAAATACAATCACAAACAGCCCCATTTACTTAATGACATCAATCTACAAGAGCAGACAGGAAGAAGCGAGCCAGCCAACTTCAGTCTGGAATTTGTTACTGTACGTGCTCAGTCATTTTTTTGGAAATGATTTCAACCATTTTTCTCCCTTCCTTCCTTTAGAGGTATCCAATGACATCGGCTTCTCTGGAATTCAGTTGAGGCGGGTTATATATGCATTTCTTGTGAAAAAGAACAATGTGAGCAAGTGCAAAATACAGCAATACAGTACTTCCAATTCATCTTTCTTTAAAAGTTATTCCATTCAGGGGAAGACCCCAACAGACAGTTTAGTATTCCGCCATCATCAGTGTCATCAAAATCTGTAGCCTCGTGGAAATTAAAGGATTCTGCTGTTTC
The DNA here is from genome assembly GCA_900323365.1 of Monocentris japonica. Classification (NCBI taxonomy): domain Eukaryota; kingdom Metazoa; phylum Chordata; class Actinopteri; order Trachichthyiformes; family Monocentridae; genus Monocentris; species Monocentris japonica. The sequence continues at coordinate 33,368 of OOFE01006377.1, forward strand.
TGTTTTGGGCTAACACACCAATTCATAATGTGGGTGGCCTTGCAGACTCTCAGTATTGTGCATTCATGTTGCTGCCTGTATAAAGTGAGCTTCAGTTTCCCGTCTCAGGCCAAGTGAGTGTGATTAGACCGTCTCTCTGGCAAAGGAAGAATAGACTGCAAACCAATTTAGCTCAAGCTGCACCAGAGCATCCTGGGAGATTTCAAAGGAGCGCAGTAGGGAAAAGGCCGAGAGCTGTAGGGCTAGCAGTGTGGAAACGTGTGATGAGTAGAGTATTGCTACCGTCCCTGCTAAACCGCACTCAAATGAGATTAGCTTCTCTCACATTACTGCTTTAATCATAGAGGATATTATGGTTGCTGGAAAAAAACAAAAAGAAACAAAAAGAAACTCTGAAACTAATTTAATAGCATGGAAGCCATTCAAACAAGGCATGAAACCAAATCAAGGCATGTCATACCTATTTTCACAAGGTATAAAAAAAATATCTATGCTGTTACATCATCATGTTTCCACGAGGCATATTTGCGGATTAGGTTTATGTAAATATCCCCTCCCCTGGCAGTCTCGGTGTCGTCTTGAGAAATCTGGGCGTGCCTTTCGGGGATTATGTTCCTCTCAGCCCAAACTGAATATTTCCCCATTGACTCTGCCAACGCTATTCAACAGAGAGCTCTCTTTGTCAGAATCCATTCACACTTCTCCGCTGAAGGAATTTGAGCAGTGCGTCGGTCTAACCCGCCCTTTCCACCATTTCGCTGACTCGGTTAAATCTTTCTGAATCTGATTGCGTGTGTTACATCTGTGGACCAACTCCATATCAGAAAGGCAGGTGCCCTGAGAATCAACAGTGGGGCAGCTTGTTTAGGATCCTGCTAGGAAAAAGAGAAAACTAAGGGTGTGATTGTGTAATTCCTGTCTGTTCCATTATAGCTCATTACTGCCATGTCTAATGGGAATATGTCATGCTACATCAATTGCCTCACATTTATTTATTATATTAATCATGTCACAGATAAGAAAATAAGCTTTTTATTCTCAAAATAAGTGTGCTTTATTTTAGCTTTGGGCCAAAATTATGTGTTGGCATTCTTATGGCTCCTGAAATGGGGTGTGAAATTGCAAACTGGCAGTTTAGGCTCAATCATTAAAGCATTTTATAGTGGATGGCAAGTCACTGTCTATATAAATCCTGTCTAAATTACCATCGCTAATATTGGGAAATAGGGAATACATTTGGAGATCAAACTGACATTAATGTTCATTTTATGAATGTTATCTTTTCCTGTGTGTTAGAAGAGGCTATTCAGCTTGTATGTCATGCCTTAAGTTTTCAATGGTACCAAAAGTCATGGAAAATAATCATGACTTCTAGTTGCAGTAATCCTTTTGCATGAAACAACAGAGTTCTTGGCTGAAAAGAAGAAGTATTAATGTGTGGATGTGGTGGTTACTGTGGTATTTTTATATTGTGGTATGTGTCTGCCCGTTTCATGTCATAATGTGAGCCATAGCACAAACACAGCAACTTCCTCAATATCATGGTGCAGATATTTGCTTACCTTTCATTGAAGCTTGAATAGCCCATTATTAAGCAGATGATCACACCAAGCATCACAACACCACAGCATCCCCTGTCAAAATGCCTGCACCATGATGGGGAGGGATGAAGCCTAGCATAAAAAAGCTGAACAATGATTTACCTAATGTAATCCAATGACACAGATCAGTGGTCTCATCTGCTCTTGTTCTGGGTTGTGAAACCACTATCCCGA
>OOFE01006381.1:2151-12892 GCA_900323365.1 Monocentris japonica
TTGGTGCCGGGAGCTCGGTCGAGGCAGTAACCGTTAGGCATGAGGAGGGTGTGGTCACAGCCAGGCTCGGCACAACGCTGGGACCGGTAACCAGCCCGACAGGAACACGACCGACCGAGCCTCAGCGTTGCGGTTCGCTCCGAGGGCAAGGAGTCTCCATCATCCAAGATGGCAGTCTCTCGTTCTCCGTCTCTGATTCCCTCTATGCCTCCAAGAAGACGTTCCAGCTCCTCCCTTTCCTGTCTGGTCGGGGGTGGGGGACGAACGGGCTCGTCCTGGTGTTCGGGATGGACAGACGATTGGTTCGAATGGCTGGAATGGGCTGAGAGGGCGGAGTCAGAACTGGGCGCGATGAGGTGATTGGACCTATCCTCTGCAACGCCCGCCCCTGGGCTGCCACCATTGGTTGAGGTGAGAGAGCCAGAGCCACCACCACGGCGTTTCTTTATCTGAGCGTAGAGACTGCCATCTACAGGACCTCTGGTGTGGGCAATATCTGAGATTGGAAGAAACAGACAAGACATGAAGACAACTGACATGAAGGCGCAACATTTACAACATTGGATTAATTATTTGCTGTTAGAAATTGGATACCTTATATGCTCATTAGCTATGTTAGTGCCAATTTCATGCACATTTAACAGCTGCTATGCCTCTTAGTAATTTAATTTAAACTTTCAACCCATGTTATCCGTTTTGGAAATGGCTAAGACTGAGTCATACTGAAGCATGCAGGGGCAGCATAGCTAGTGGTGTCAGCAGAGACCATGTTTTGGTGATGAGTGCCAACTCCCACTAATTATCCCCATCACTGGCCGATTAGAGTAAGCGTAATCTTGCTGAGAGGAGACATTTTGTAGGTTACCTTCCAGGCTGTCCTGGTATCGCTGGTTGAAGTTCTCATAGGAGTCCCAGCGAACCACCGGGTCAGCTGTGTTGTAGTCCACTGTGACCGCTGGGTCATTCTTCTGGTACTCACGGCCTGGGGAAAGACAAACTTAAGTAAACATTTTCTATAGGTTCATTTTGTGGCATTTCTGCTTTATTAGAAATCTATACAGATTCCTTATATGCCTCATTTCCTTCCCTTTCCTTTCCTTTCCTTTCCTTTCCTTTCCTTTCCTTTCCTTTCCTTTCCAGCATTTAAGTAAATGTATCTTTTACACCCTGGACAAAGATGATCTGGACAGATATGACGTGGAGAATTAAGCAAAATGAACCGACCTTTGATCTTCTCAGGTCCGGAGGAGAAGACAAACTCCACCGTGGCGTCGGACGGGAAACGCTCGTCTGAGGAGAAGAAGAAGAAAAAGATCTTCAACCGAGGATGTTATATTCATGTATCAACAAGAAATCATGGTGATTAACTGCTTTTCCAAATATATACTGAAGGCATTTTCTGATTCCTTAATACATGAGCTGTTAAACCTTTACAGCCTCCAACTGTAAATCTCCCCATGAGACCCAAGCTTATGAAAGCATTCCAGTGCTATTGTGATGTGGGGGCCCCCCCGTAAAAAACATTCAAGCCCACAACCCATTTTGGGCCCTGACCCATAGTTGAAGAAGTTCCACAGACTTTTTCTGAGCTGGATGAACTCTCAACGGTCTGTTTATGCTTCTAATGCTTCATTCCAATGGATTGACTACCACATACAGCACCTCCTCTGTGATTTAGAGCCGTGCTTTTCAGCTGGAAGCATTCTGGCATTTCAGAGAAAGTGAAACCATGAGGAAATGGGGTAATGAGCGTGTTCATTAAGGAATTAAGCAATAAACCGGCACACACCAAGCCTCCTTTACTCTTCATGTGGGACACTTGATCCCTGCATACAGTACAGATCATTCTCAATCTGCTCATCTCCAGAGAGCTGTGATCACGGCAATTTCTCCAATGTGAAGATTAAGCTACTACTATTAAAGGATTTAATTTTCAGCTAGTATTATGAGGCCATTCTAGGTAGCAAAAACTGTGAATACATTCCCGCTTTGCTCGTTTCCAGAGAGCTACTAATAAGCCAGTTAGTGGTGCATATCCTCCCACTATAAGGACATTTTGTTCTGAATGAATTTGAGACTATTCCGGGAAGCAAAATGAGGCAAAATCCAATCGAGTCTCAGGGGAGTAGTATTATTTGTTCTCTAAGTTTATGGGGATCCAAATGCAGATGTAGTCATTGTTACTGCTGGACTGACGCCCCAACAACAATGGCTACCACTGTACCCCTGGCTCACACTTGCACTCTCCCAGAGCCTTAATCCTCTTGCCCTCTCCAGACCTGGGTCCAAAAATGGTCCGGTTTGATTTATCTTAATGTGCCTGATGGGTGCGGTCGGCCATAAAGGCCAATACAATGAGTGCCAGGAAGTTTAGACAATCACAGGAAAGTATTTTTAAAGTCTATTTAGTATACTGGTATGTTTCTGTAATTCACAACTTAACACTGACACTATCTGAATTGCTCCGACACAGTCAATCCCATCCTCCTCGTGCTCTATGCAGGTGAAATCAAACAATGAGACCTTGCCTCACCTTCCCCCTGCCCTCCCTTCTCTACCACCAAATGAACTTACCAGTACAAGCCTCGTCCAGCTCCCCCTTGCCAAACCAGAGCTGGGATCCGTGGATGGTGCAGGTGTGGAACTGCAACCTGAACACAGTGTCTCTTTCAGCACCTTGAGCTCGTCTGTGGTAGCATTTCACCTACAGGGGGCAGCACAGAGGGGGGATGCAAGTTCAAGTATACTGGGATAATGAGGGGTTGGGGCAGTAAATGTCAGGCTTTTTGTTGTTAAATCACCTACAGTGTAAGAGTTCAGTTTCAAAATGACTGACTGTACAAAATTGAACAAATTGTGGTACCTTGTTAAAGATAGAAGTAATTTGTTTGTAAAAATGATAATACTTTTAGAGATTAAACGCTGTAAAATGGATACGTAGCATTTTGAATTCGATGTCTTGAGGCAAAAGAACAGTTTTGATTTTTGATTATAGGTCCTTATGGGTCTCTATGTTAAACAACACTGAAACAATGACAACAGAAATATATATATATATATATATTATCTTGCTGGATTTTGAAAAACCTACATTTTTTATGATGCAAATATTATGGTAAAAGAGACTTGTCAAGGGTTTGTATCTCAAAATAAAGTTATTGACTCATGATTACCATGATGCCTGCCCCCCCCCGGGCAGCAAAGGAGCTGTTTCCTTTTACATAACTGTACACAGTCTCACACTCACCATGATGTCACCCTTCAGCAGCAGTGCTGGCTCGATGGTCACACACAGTCGTCTACCTCCGGTGCCTTGCAAGTCACTGTAGACAACACAGTACACACAAACACGTCTGTTAGAGGACAAGAAATACACAGAGCAAAGACAGATATGTGACCCAACATTGGAAAAACAGACATATTTTGGAAGATAGTTGTTTTTTTTTGTTTTTTTTTCATAGACTGAAAAACAATTCATCTTTGCATTCATCGCATTTCTTTAAAATGAGAATTGTCTGAAATACTAATTGAATCAAAAAAGTCTCCTGTTCTCCTGTAAAGTTCAATGAGTCTGGGCCATGGTGTTTGGTCACATATGGTGATTTAAGTTTAAACTTGAATTATTGCATTAGTAAAACACTTTTCAAATCAGAATTACAAAGGATGATACACTTTACACTTCAGTGGCTGTATACAAAACATTTCCCTTATACATAATGTACTTGCGAGAGTATAGCCACAAAATGTGGGTCCAAAGTGTATACATGTAATTGCTTCAGTTTGCATTGTGTACCAACACAGCAGAAATGTGTACTTACAATAGTTAGACATTGTAAAGTCAAGTGTTACCCATAGTGTGGTACAGCAAATCAAACAATGAGATAAACAATAAAAGTGCAAGACGGATGAATAAAGGATGAACTGCTTGATGAACTGTGTGTTTTATGCCGTTTGTGTTCTTTCCTTCACACTTCAAATACCCCCTGAGAGACAAATACATTTCTACGCCATTGCTTATTGGTGTTCTGGTTGTAATGCAGACTCACTATATGCCTGAGGTGTAGACCAACTGCATGGACTGGTAGATCTTCAAGAAGGGGTAGTAACCTGGTTGTAAGAGAGAGAAATGGACAGAAATGCCGATGTGGCCAGCGTTACTCAGACCAACACGGAGGAATGTGCTGACTGCCACCCCTCCTTGTGGACTCCATCATCAGATTAAAGATAAACATATAAGTGTGTGGGTGGAGGGGATGGAGGGGAGGATGGCAAAGATGACCAGCTCAGAAATCTGCTATCAAAAACACTGCTGTCATTCAGAGGGCATCTCAGAGCATCATGCCAAGACAAGCAATCACACACATATCTGGGCACATAGTCAGATAGGACAAAAAAAGAAACAGGCAGACATATGTGTTCTGGGGGAAAGGACATTTGGATTCAGGCACCACTAATGTAACACACACCTATGCAAACAAACATACACACACACACACACACACACACACACGCATATATATATATAGACACACAAACGCACCTCCTTCACCCTGGAAGTTGGGGAGCGAAGGGATGAGAACTTGGTGGAGGAAGAGAGGGCTGCTGTTCATCTTGATTGCCCCAGAGAGAAGACCCCCAAAGTAATAGATATACCTGAGAGAGAGAGGGAGAGAGAGAGAGAGAGAATAAAGTGTCACTTTCTTGAAACTAGTAGAGCACTCTGCCTCATTCTGCCTTTTTTCAAGATATTGACCATTGTTCCTAGTAAATCCATGAAACAAGTGAATGTTTTTTTAGACAAAAAGATTTCAAGACGGATTATGAGAATTAACTTGTTCAGATGGACAAAAAGACGACGCAGTTAAAGTACAGTGACATTCCAGATCACGTCAATGCTTTTTATCATCATTCCCAGGGACTATAACACATCTTTATCAGATGTATTTTTATGTGCACAGTGCAAACTGATCATGATCATCATATGACGATATGATGCTGGCTATATACTACTGATGTTGATTTATGTGCACTATCCTTACTTTAACCCAAGGTTACAATAAAGCAAAATGAATCAAGTAAATTCAAGTAGTTGTACATAGAAAGTGTGTTTATTTTGGGCAGAGAGATAAAGAACACCAACATGTTCTCTCGGTCAAAAGTTTACCTTTACTTTTTTACTTTAAAATGACAAGGGGGTGTATTTAATCCCTGCTAAGACGCAGGATGGCTCTGGCTTCTACCTGTTTTGGGATGGCTGGAGGGAGGAGGACACCTTATCTTCACAGAACTTCCTCATGGCGAGAGTACTGAGGGCCTGGTCCGCCCTGCTTACACACACACACACACACACACACACATACACACAAACACACTTTTAGCCAACAATTTCCATCATGGGACTTGCACCAGACTCTCTAGATGCCAGAAAGTACATGGATAGGATACAACTGGCACAGGCCACTGGATAAACCAGTTTCATTGTTCCTGTGTAAAATCCACAGGGCTTCATTTATCAAACAACTTATCAACAAGTTTGAATGGAAATGATTCTGTTATACACACTTGAAATGCATCTCAGCTGCAAGATTTAAAAACATTTGGCGTGCACGTTTGATTTATTCAGTAAGTTTCAATGTTTTCCATGTGTGGTTATTCTGATCAATTAGAAAATGTCAGAGTGGAAAATTGTGGCTTTGGATGCCTCAGACACACACACACACATACACAACCTCACCCTGCAGAGATCTTGCTGTAGTGCATGTAGGCTGCGACGATCACGCCTGTTTTACCTTTGTTGCCCTGCAGGAGAGAGAGGGAACAGAAGGGATACAGTTTTCTGTAAGACCATGCGGACACATCAGCTGATTTCATCCGCAGGCACTGATAATCATAGGGTGACAGCTGATTTTCACAGTTTGTAAGGCCTGACAGCTATGACAGCACAGAGGAGAAGCAAACAGGGAGAGAGAGAGAAAAGGTGAAAGAGAGAGACAGACTGAAAGAGAGAGAGAGAGAGAGAGAAAGACAGGGAGAACCACTTTGGGTTGAAAAACCAATTAAAAAGCTCCCTGTGGTGTTGTTTCACACCGGTTGCTCCCTACTTCCTGACATTCCAAAGACATTCCAGCCTCAAATTCCTAAATTGACCCCTACGAATACCACTAACTGTACTGACATCCCTACTGGACAGATAACAGGCTACACCAAAAGACCCCGAGAACTGCGCTGTCATTTTCCTCAAGACAAATCAAAGCGCTTCTTGTTCATTGACAAAACCTTGCTTATTCCAGTGCTTGGCGTGATGTGCGTCTGGGAAAGAATTGCCTGTAGCGGGAATGCACTGGGAAGTCAACAGACCACAGCAGTAGTCTGGTTTTGGTATTAAGTTCTCTTCCCTAAAGCCAAAAATGAAAACATCCAAGCAAGCCCAGGGAGCTTGGTCACCCACAGTGGCAGGTGGTCACTGTTTGGCAGCGCTGCAAAATGTGAAGTGGCCGCAATATTTTCCTGAAAAGTTGACACAAATAGATCACTAAATGATAAAGCTAACCTCAACTTTATTGAAACATGATGCCCGACACGGCTGATTTGTTTTTTATGAGTAATGGGTAACGGTAATGGTAACAAATGGTTTAATTTAATGGTTTAAAAAGTCCATTGCAGAGTACACATTTTATAGGCTCTCCAATAGCATAGCATCAGAAACTAGACAAACGTAAATTTCATCTGCATCAAACCCGTACAAGCATGTGGAGGAAATATTAAGCTAACTAACTATAATATTAAATGCTCAAATTTATCCGTACAGAGTAAGATTGGTTTGTATCAGCCTGGTTGTTGTCTAGCTAGTTTGCTAGCATTGCTAGCTTGCTGGATAGCTACTAGCAAAAGAAACACTTTTTGAATGAGCTACTTTAAGAAGAAGTAGTAAAGTAGATTTTTACAACAGTCTATTTACTTCTACTTAAGTAAAAAATTTGCAAACAGTACTTTTACTTGACTAGTTTAGTACTCTTTCCACCCCTAATTTGGCTACTTGTTGTTTGTGTAACCTGACATAAATGCGAAAAAAAACAATAAACAAAATGTTTCTTATGATTAAAATCTTATCATCAGCTCCTTTCACCATGGCCTGTCAGAGCATGGGAACCAGAGAGGCGTCTGGGAAGGGAAAACCCCGTCGACCACCATGAACTCTGACCTTGCAGTGCAGGACCACCACGTGCTGGGGGTCAGAGGTCAGCCACGTCTCCATGGCCTTACACATGGCACAGATCTTATCCAGCGGTGGGGCGTGGAGGTCAGGCCAGCCAAAGTCATGCACCTGGGGGTGGATGGAGACGCCGTAGAGGAAAGGAGGGGGAGAGAGAGGCAGAAACAGAAAGGTTGTATGAGCACACTTGGATCATCTGAATTGTGTTAAATTGAATTCTCAATGCAAAGTTACAAGAATAAAAGGAACAATAGTTCTACCTTTGGATTTAGTCGGGTAATATCGTGGCGCCTTTCGGAGAGGTTGAAGAGCTGAAACATAATCCAATTTACGTCAGACATTTCTTTCCACTTGAGCTCACCATAAAAATGCAAGCTGTCATTCCTTCCAGTCTGTATCGTATTAAATCCACCCGTCTACCTATCCATCCTATTCTTTTGTGTGTGGGGACAGAAAAAGAAGACAGACTGCTAATTTGTGGGTTGCCAACTTTATTTTAACATCGCTTTCACTTTTTCACTTTTGCATCCTCATCCAACATGGCCGCAGACAGACGCAGTGACGTCTCGTGAAAGCAAAGCACCATCTCTCTGACAGCTCGCGTATTTTTCTGTTCCCTCACCAGAAACTTGTCCTGGTGCTTGGACTTGAGCATGGCGGCCACCTCCTTCAGGTTGAGCCGGTATCTCTGCTCTTCCAGCGTCGGGGGGAAGAAGACGGAGATGATCCTCTCCGTGATGTAGGTCAGGTCAAAGTCATAGTGGCGCTCCATCACTCGCTCCATCACGCGGTCCACACTGAAGCTCCTGGATGAATAGGGAAAGGAATGGAGAGACAGAGTAGAAGAGGGAATTGAGCAGAAGAGAAAGTAGGGAGGAGTGGGCATGGAGAGAGACAAGAGAGGTGGACCTGGGTTACAATGTGAGAGTTACTGCGGGTTATGCGTTGCTCAAAGTCGATCAAAGGTAAATTAATGTCAATTTGCTCCATCACACAGTCCCCAGTGGAACGCCTGGCTGCATGAACGGAGAGAAGGGGGTGGGTGGAGAGGAAGAAAGAGAGGAGAAATGGGATATTGTGCGTGACATGTGGGTCCGATCAAAGCCAAGTTGCTCCATCACGTGGTTGACACTGAAACTCCTGGAAAGAGCGAAGGAGGGATCGCCATTAGTGTGATGAATCAGTGGAAGAAAGGAAAAGGGAAGAGGACACTGATGAGGTGGATTTCATTTGCGTTAACACTGCAGGGCTTTCCAGACGAGTCCTCTCAGAAGCAGAGCAGCAGGGACTTCGACGTGGGACTTCGACGATGGATCGGTAGAGAATTTGAGTCATTTGAGTCATTTCAATGAACTGAAACATCAATGAGGAGATGACATGACCTTTACCTGGGCAGGGTGTTCCTCTGTTTGGTATAGGTCAGCGACTTGGTGGACCCCTGAGGACAAAAATATACCAAATTAAAACTAATAGCTTAAGTGACAACAATACTTCATTGCCTATTTTTTCATAGAGATTCATTGAGCATCTGCCATTGGTTTCATATTTTTGTCAAATTTAATGAACTCACAAACGTTTCTCGTCTAACAGGTTTGACAGTTGACAGATGCATAGCGAGGCAGCGGACAGCCGGGAGAAAGGCAGAGGGAAAGGGAAGCTATAGAGGAGGAGGAGGAGGAAGAGGATGGATGGTAAAGTATTCTCACCAGGTGCTGGATGTGTCGAGAAGGAGCAGTCCCTCTACGCTGCTGGAGGGGGGAAAGGAGAGAGGGATGGGAGGATGAAGGAAAAGAGAGCAGAGGAGGGTGTGAGCAGAAGGAGAGAGGAGATGTGAGGGAGAGGAAAGAGAGGAGTTGGGACAAGGAATTTGAGAAGGATGGAGAGAAGGAGGAAGTGGGGCGAGGAGAAAAAAAGAGGATGGAAAGAGAAAGTCGGGACAAGGCAGGAGGAGGTTGAGGAGAGGTGAGAGAGGAAGCAGAGAAGGGAAGAAGGGAGAGGAGGGGGTAAAGGGGAAGCAGAGTTAATTCAACAAACAGACTCCCTAATGGATAAACATTACTACTTTCTATAGCAGCATCAACATATTTTTGTTCTGGAGTGGAATCCAGCAGCGCTCTAGGAATCAACAGGGTTCAAACTGGGCTGAGGTCTCCCAGGGGCATTTTAACAGGAAGAAGTCATGAAGTGGTTTCGGGAAACCAGACCTTGTAACTAAGGACAGACGAACAAGGAAGAATAAGGAATGTGTATCTTACAGTATGTCCTTGCATCAAATAACAAATGGGTGAATGAAGTAGCGAGAGAGTGAGAGAGAGAGAGAGAGAGAGAGAGAGAGAGAGAGAGAGAGAGAGAGAGAGCGAGAGAGAGAGGTCATCTTACCAGATCATTGGAGGGAGCTGGGATGCATGCTGAGGTCACCTGTAACACACAAATACAGCCACATCAGAAAGCAAGATTGACACACACACACACACACAAACATGCACACATTTATTTTTACTTCAGGAAAGAAGGAAGGGAGTGGTGAGGCCAGAGTTGGGAGGTGAGTAAGAAGAAATCCTCAGAAAAAGAGATAAAGATACAAAAATACACCAGATAAGAGACGTTCTGACAAGCAATGAAGACATCCAGCCAAATAAACTAGTACAATATGGTACAGTAGTACAGCTGAAACCTGAAACAGCAATAATCTGACATCACCGTAAACATAGTCCTAATAGTCCTACTGTAACATGTATCCCTGCACACCCAGTGTAAAGGCTGGGAGTCACAAGGGAGTTAAGGGGGTGCCAGCACCCAAGTACGCTAGTTCCCTTAATATTGTTGCACAAGGTCTAATTGCCAAGAAAATTTCCAAGACATTTTGGACGGCAAGTTTGTCGGCTATCGCTGGGAACGTTAGCCCATCTACATTGTCCCAGAAAAAACACGCCAGTATTTCACCAGTATTAGACAGCTGAGCACTGTAGCACCCCGGGGCCAGATTCGGGGGAAAATACACAGTAGGTGACACTTTTAAGAGCTGCATGATGAGGAATAGCACAAAGACAGGGCCTGTAAAAGTACTTAGACGCCTTAAGAGTAAATAAAAGCAAAGACAAGGCCTGTGAAACTATTCAGACACACACTCCTTCTGTGTGCCGAGTACATACAAGTACGCTCCGAGAGCATGTTTGTGAAATGGCAGTATGTGCAGATGGGAAGCCAAACACGCAGAGACAGACAATCAAACAAAGAGACAAGACGGCTACAGACACACACACACACACTAGTGACATCCTATTCCCATGTCTGGTATGGGCCTATAGGTCAATGAACTGTGACCAAAGGAAGCAGGAGCTGGAACAGCAGCCTTAATGAAGGGGGCTGAGGGCCACAGTCATGCTTACATAATACACACACACACACACACACACACACACACACACACACAGAGGGTAGTGTTCCTGCTACACAGCCCTGTTTGGCCTGTTTATTTGGCTACAGGAAGAGGGCAAGGGCTTGTGTATATCTCATAATGCACGGAGG
>OOFE01006389.1:1729-6729 GCA_900323365.1 Monocentris japonica
CTGGGGAATGGCAGGAGAGAGGGGTGGGGGGCTGGCTATGGATGGTTTATTCTGAGAAATATGACTGGGACGAGACTGGGAGGGATAAACAGAGAGGGGTAGAGGGACCTCTGAGAGTGAGAGTGAGTAGAGGGAGAAGGATGGAAAGAAAGAGAGAAAGATAAAGAGAGAAAGGCAGAGTGAAAGAAGGGAGAGGCCAGAATAGAAAGGGAGAGGGTGGGGCTTTGACTTTTCAGGTTCTCTGATAAAACATCTCAGTCACACTTCATTTGGATAGTCCAAGGCTGATACTCAACTTACTACCAAGTGACTATGATTTGTCTAAAACAATCCACTGAGTTTCAGGTGATACAACAATGTGAAAAGTTAGTCGATAGATATATGTCTGGGTTAATCTTAGGGTCAGGCTGGGTTCAGACTAAGGTCAGGGTTAAGATTACAAAGTCTGCAGAGATGCAGCAAACAGGCAAGTGACACTGCTGAACATCTGCTTTCTTTCACCTGGCAGTGAGCTGAGCGTCAACACTGGACTATACAAAAAAAGTGTTACCAACATGTCATCTCAGCCGAGGAAATGAGGGAGAAAGAGAAAGACAGAAATAACCATAACTCCTCCTGTCTAGAAATAGTAGCATTCCTGAGACAGGGAGCTGCCACCAGTCTGTTTCCATGCCGATGAATGTCCTTCCCTTTAGGAATCCACACGGGAAAAAATGTGCCTGTCCATTGACTTGGTGGTACTATCTGTCCCTACACTAACAGCAGCTTGAGCAACAGCAAGTGTTGCTCATTAGACACACTGAGGCATAAGCATGTTAAAATGACATCACAATGCCCATTATATACGTCATCAGAACATAATATGATATAATACACACCATGTATGATACACACCATGTATAATACACACCATGTACACAAATGCTTGGGGTTGAGTACTTTCAGGGGAAGTTACGCTACAGCTAGCAACAGGCTTAAAACAAAGAAACAGACTTATAGTGTGTCACAATTATTGGATGTCATAATACAGTATAATCAGATACCTTTTCTGAAAATTCAGTAGTACAATAGTACCAATGTTTAGGCAATACAAACAAAAAGAAAAGAGAAAGGAAAGTGTCAGCTGAAAGGAAAAGTCTGCCCTTTGCAATGTTATTCAGGTGGTTAAATCACAGTTTTAGGGACATTCCTGTTCAGGTCACTGTTGATGATAACACCCTAAATCCTTCCCTGAGATGTAACACTACAAACCTGAATATAATCATAACGAACATAACTAAAATGAATCAAATGTGCTGATATATCCTGCATCTGTCTTCAACAGTGTTGCACTTTTTTGCTAGTTGGAATACTTTCTGTACCTGCCTCACTAAAAACATGCTCTACTTTTTAACAGTAATGAAGGAACTCTGAATAAAAGAAAATTATAGTAAAAGGCCAAAATCAACTAGAGACAGGGTCACATGTCTCACCTTTATTCGCTGACATAGCCAGCAATGATGACAAGGATGATGAAGAGGACATGGCTCCCTGTACGACGGAGGGTGCAGGCACCAATGCGGTGGTGGTGGGCGAGGAAGAGGAGGAGGAGGGGTATGTAGAAGGGGGTCCACAGACATTATTTGTCTCTCTGGTACCTGGCGTGAGCAGCGCCAGCCCCTGGGCCTGGCAGTCTGTGTAGGTCCGGCACTTCAACACACTCGACTCCACGTCCGAGAAAGTCCCCCTTGTGCACGGCTTACAGCGCACGTCCTCCGTCTCGCTGCCCCGCCGCTTCACCCTGGTTCCAGGTGGGCATAGAGAGTGGGGCTTGCACTGGGTGCCGCCTTCCCCTGAAGAAAAGCTCTCAGGGGGGCAGGTGCAGACACGGTTCTGGGTGGCCGTGCAGGGCACCTTCTCAATCAAGCCTGCAGGACACGGTGCCCGACAGCGGTGACACTGCTGGATCCCGTTCTCACCCCGTGTAAAGGCACCGTCAGGGCAGGGGCTGCACTCCCTCACGGACGTTGGGGAGCAGTGGAGGGACACATAGGTGCCCGCCGGGCATTTGTCACAGACCAGCTGGGTGCCCGAGTTGGGGTCAGTGTACTGATAGTGGCGAGGGGAGAGGAGGGGCTGGTCAGCTGGGCTGGTTGTGGTCAAAGCCCGGACTGAGATGTCAACCACCACAGAGCATAAGAACTGAGAGAAGGAGAGAGAGAGACAGAATACGAGTTAGAGAAAGAATAAAACACATTAGCAAGATAAGTACTAATACTTAAAGCCACACAATATTTTGATGTAAAAATCCACCTGTCTGATCAGCCTGAATCACAAAATGGGGCTGCAACAGAGAAAAGTGTTCCACCCCCCCTAATTGAGACGCTGACCCTATTTGCCAAAATGAAATTCTGGTGTCGACACTCTGGACACTCACAGGAAGTGACGCATCAAACAGCAGCAGTCTCCTAAACAGCAGTGAGTGAGCGCTCCGTCCAGAGAAAACTGGATTCACCAACATTCACCATCGTCCCTTTTGTATCGTTTGGCATAAAACATCACAGACCGGCCAGGTTGGTAAACAGGAGCGCGTGTTTACGTTACAGGATTTCTGGGTATTGAAGTTCAGATTTTCAAGCAGTTACCTCTCACTGCCACAGCTAAATCCAATCAATTATCGGGACTGAATAAAATCACTATGTGTGTCAACATGAAAATGACATGACTACAAGCAGTCACGTATAGCTCAGCTACAACTACAACCACACTTGATACAATCGATCCAGAGTCACCCTATCCCGCGTAAGCTGGTGAGCAATGGTGTGCATTTAAAAAATGCCACTTTGGTAGCAATGAAAGTAGTTTTTGTTGCTATGCGACCACCAGGAATCCATTAGAACGATGTGTGACTCATTCTGACTTTTCCTTCCTGTTTCTTTTCCCCAGGCTACTCTCTCACCTCTGCTGGGAAGACGGCAGCTCAAGAGGTTTAGGGGAATAACACACACACGTCAAAGGCTACACACACATGCGCGCACACACACACACACACACACTCACACACACTGAGTCATGTCAGGGCAGAAATGTCTTTATGGGATGACCACAGCCGGTAGTTTCAGCCAGGCAATCTCATTGGCCAATAATGCTTGACAGGTAGCAATGCTTTACTGGTTGCTATGGCAACTTTTGGGGTAACAAGGGAGCTACATAGCAATTTTTATTGTTTTCTCCTGTTATTTTTTATTCCTGTTTATGTGCAGTACTTTAAAGAAAATGTTTTAGTAATATACAAGCGTTGGTAACTATAGCACAAAAGCCATAATACCCTTGAGGGTGTCCTTTACTGTGATTTATTTTGTTTTCATCTTATTGGTGCTGTCTTTGGTGTTGGTGACAGTACTTGGGTGTGCCTTGTACCTAGCAGCGTCACAGTTGTACCCATATAATAATCATAATAATAAATAATAATCATAAAGTCCCTTGCCTTGAACCAACATTCTCCAACCAACACCAACACCAGTTGTTGGTTACTATAGTTAGAATTTTTAGTCCATACTTGTGATGTTTAAGTATTTTTCTGTGCATGATTGGGACTAATGCTATTTATCTGTATTTGAGTAGCAAGTTAAGCGCTGCGTAACTGTTGGATTACACAGCGCAGTGGCAGCAACCGGTTAGCTACATGGAGAGACATTCGTTCATTCATATATGGGCTCAATGTGAATAGAGTTTAGCAGCTTTCCCACCAACCCCTAACAGAGGGTCAGGGTTTGAGGTGATGCACTGAGGGAGGAAATCTGCTGATGATGCATGTGAAGGCACCTCATCCTTGTGCACCAATCAAAACCTTTTACTTAACAAAAGAGCATTATTTTGGAGTCATCAGAAAATGAATCACTTTTTTTCCACAAGAGAAAACAAAAATTCATGTTGAGTTGCTTTGACTTCTGATTTTATGAAAGGGATGGCCTCGTACAGCTTAAGATTAGTCCAATATCATCCCTAGTTTCCTATGGGGATCCTCTTAATTATATCGGTAAAAGGGGGTACATGCATGTTACGTTAAGTTCTAACAAGGAGAAGGCTGTCCATTCTTCCACCTCTCCATCGCCCTTTCACCTTACCACACACACAACTCTCTGTATTCATTGCCAGCACCTCATCCGTAAACAGCAGTGTGTGAACATGCTCGTCATAACTGAGTTGCGTCATTCGTTTCAATGCATTCATTCACATGAGCGTACAAACTGAAACACTGGTAGGAAATGCACGTTGGCTGCTTGTTACAGGACAATGGATGTTCCCCCAATGGCACTTTCTATTTATTCTCCGAATTTTATTCTTGAAACAGCATGGGCTCATCGTGCACATAACTGAGGCATATCATTCATTCATTTAACTTGAAGCCGTGGGAGGGAATGCACATTGGCGCTACACAGGAACTTTCTGATGGTTCAGTGTAGGGTTCTCAAGCTTAATTAAGCCGGGACCCCAACAGAGCAAATTTTCGTTTTGCTCGGGAAACCAGGCTCGTTAAAACATACTAGGCATCTTGTTACGTAGGGACCCAAGAGAATAAAGCTCCATGACACACTTCATTGAAGAAAGCACTGTTACAGAAGGTGGCATTATCCTTCTATGGCTCATTCTAACCATCTTCACAACTCAATTCCTACACAGCACAGCATGTCCTCAACCTTCACCAATAAGCCACCATGAATACACTGCATCAATAAGAGACCTGCTGCCTAACTTCTACTTCTAATCTTTTTCTACTAGTTCTTAGAATTCTGTGTTGTTTTATGTTTACTGTAACCTACAGGAGCAAACCACCAAGATGGATTCCTTGTATGTGTAAACCTAGTTGGCCAAGAAAACTGATTCTGATTCTGGTCCCTCTGTTCCTGTTCACTCTTTCTCTATTGGTATCTCTGATTCTTAGTTCTCTCTTGTCTGTCTTTCTCTCTGTGTCTCACGTCCTCAGCATGCTCACAGTACAAGTGTCATAGTCAGTGATG
>OOFE01006389.1:9229-19450 GCA_900323365.1 Monocentris japonica
CAACACGTCAAGCAGCACACCAGCACCTGTTGCTGTGTGTCCCCATGCCATTCTGTGCCATGGTCACAGCTCATTTCAGCTCAGAGAGAGCGACTCTGTTTGATTCAGTCATGCTGAATTCATTCTTGACAATAGCCAGAAAAAAAAAGAAGTCTCCTTCATTGGCCAGCGAGAGATTATTTGTGTTGATTTGCATCCGAATGTCCTGCCAACGACACAAACAGGCAGCGGGGCTCGCCTCAGATACGACTGCAGCTTGAAGAGCTACAAAAGCTAGAAAAGACTGGGCAGAACTGGACTCATTCTTTACGACAGATACTATAATATGGTTGACTACTTACATTAGTTTATAAAGTCCTGGATTCATGGGTTGGAAAGTTGTGCTTTGTTGTGCACACTGATCCCATTCCAATAAGTGACAGGAGGGTGAAGCCTAAGCCAGTCAGTGTAGCCTATTTCAAGTGTCTAGATGAAAGATGATAGTCGTAATTATAAATAATAAGGATTGTAAAGCTAATTCACGACCTCATTTTTCCACATTTGGTGTCATTTCACATGATATAGTTTTATGTCATTTAAAGTGTATCAACCAGACAGACGTAGTCTACATTTAAACCGATGTTTCACTTTGTTATCCATTGTTTAATGAACAGAATGTACCTCTGGTATGAATGACTCATGAACTCATGGATGGTTTGCTACCAAAGCTGGCCACTCTGGGAACCTTTCAGTACCTTTTCTCTTGCTTTGATTTTAGAAACACAGTCTATAAAATGTATTTCAAATACATTTATATATAAGGAAAGGTGGGGAAAAAAGCAGGTCAGCTGATGTTGGAAGTTGATTCCTTTTGAACGCCTATTCAGGTATTTAATGTTAAAAAGTCAAAATACGGTATAAATCAATACAATACCTTTTATTGTCCCAATGTAAACATGCATCAGGATAGTCTACCCAAGTAGCCCATGCTTGGTAAAACTTTAACTATCGCTGTAGAACGCTATAGTAAACAACACTGACTGTAGATACTATTTCCAGTAGGGAGGTCACTCTCCCGACTGCTATCACCCCATATTTACATTCATTTGCCAAGTGTATTTTAAATTGTACTACAGAGTAAACTTCCTATTATGATTAGACTACATGTCAACAAAACCCATAGGTAGCCTTTTGTCTCTCTTCAAGAGTCAACATCACTTCATCTCAGCTGCAGTCTTTCTGCTTTGTGAGGGAACAAAGGCAAAGTCTTTGTGTGGCAGCCTTGTCTGAGTCACTTGACTTGACTGATGATTGGGCCTCCAGCTCCAACAGTGAGGGACAACAGACTATTTAAGATAATGGTTTTATTTAAAAATGACTTATCCACCATTTGAAATGGAGAAATCCACTCTGACACCATGATTTCTGGCATGAAAGTATCCATCCATCCATGATAACCAATTATTATTATTATTACTATTATTAGTGTTATCCCGTGGGGAAATTTTGCTATTTAGATTATTATAGTTTCATCTCATTAGTTATTATAGGGCCATGGGCAGTAACATAAGTCACGAGATTATCTGTAGTTTTGAAATATGAAGCCATGAAATTTGGTTAATAGTTTAGCTTTTTTCCAAAAGGTGTTTTTACAGCGTTGTGGAATCAAATCGTAGGCCTTGCCAATAGAAAAAGGTTTCTGTAATAGCGTCAATTGACTAACATTTCCGGGTGTTTGGTAAACAGAAGTACCATGGGGTAAACAATAGACTCTCTCTGTCTCCATCCTTCCACTGAACACCCTTTTGTGCGTCGATGGATAAATAAAGTAGAAATTTGTTCAGTTAACTCAGATGACAAGACTTAAAAGACTAGGCTGCATCATAGCTCAGAGATCAAAGTTGCAGATACCTTACATACTTGGCTGATTAGAGATAAGTTTAGGTCGGGGCAAAAAAAAAAAACAGGCATTGCGCCTTTAAATGGAGAACCTGCTGGAGGAGTCCTTAGAATAAAGAATCAAAACACGCATGTAGATACACGTCCGTGAAATGTACTCACCACCGCTGACAAACAAACGACAGTCATTTTTCCGATCGAGAATTACAGACTCAGATGAGCGACGAACAAATGTCCAAGTTGTCCGCAAGAGAAACACCACTTCTCATGTCTAAAGGTGGCTCATCCTCCCTGCATCAGTCCTGTCCAGTACCATGTTATAGGAAAGCTGAGCTGGGCTGTAATGCAACGACAGTCTCAACTACTGCAGTCTTTTATAGTCTGTGTCTCCAGGTGGACCGGTTTCAAGTAGTACGGGATGAGAGCTTGGTTCATAAAGAATGGTATAATAATTCCCATAGCGATGATGGATAAGGGCCAGAGTGGGATCGCCGCCTCGCCCGGTCCAGGCTGTCAGTGCACTGCGGCTCCCTATCCTGCAGCAGACCACAGCGGAGGCGGTGACGTGCGGGAGGAGGGCGAGCACTACCGACACGCCTCAACCAATCAAAACCCCGAAAGCCCCATATAAGGGTGACCCTCGCTTCCGGGTAGGGGGTTGCATGTGCCTTGCTCTCTACATGTGACTGACGCACCTTACAACAGTGGTGTCCAATGGACCTCTTCCTCCCCTGGGCATATTTCTGTATATTTCTATACATTCTCCATCTACCTAAGTGTTGAAATTGTCAGCAGCATACGTTTACATAACCCCACTATTCTACGTACTGTACATGTATTATTTTTACTATTGTTATTGTTTCATTGGCTATTTTATGTTCTGTTACAAGCTTATATTATAGTTTTCGGAACTAATGTTTTGTTACCGGAGGGCCAAAAATTATTAAGCTGAAATTCAAATCTTACAGTAATACCACATAGTTTTCTGGGGGGAGGACACAGTCACCTGTAGATGACGACCTTGTAGTGTAATTTTTCACATTTCTGT
The DNA here is from genome assembly GCA_900323365.1 of Monocentris japonica. NCBI lineage: Eukaryota > Metazoa > Chordata > Actinopteri > Trachichthyiformes > Monocentridae > Monocentris > Monocentris japonica. The sequence continues at coordinate 12,156 of OOFE01006389.1, forward strand.
CCACATCTCCCTGCTCGTTTGAGTTAGATCTTTCAAAACCGAGCAGTTTCAACTTCTCCAAGGCAAAAAGAAAGGGAGTTATTTTATCTCAAAGACTGAGAGAAATGTTACATTGTGCCCTACGCCCTGGGTTAGTTGGAGCAGCAGTTGAGGTAAAATGCAACATCCTTGGGGAATTCATAAACTGGATCCAAACCATGTTGTTTGACAGAAGATTATTTTATGTATATTTATGTTAACTGAACAACTCTCTCTCTCTCTCTCTCTCTCTCTCTCATGTGTGTGTGTGATTTGCTGTGCATGTTTGTTCCATTCCAACTATCATCTCATCTATTTGTTCCAACTATCCCCGATCAAGCATCTAGCTAGAGTAGCCTCGAGGTGCAACAATAGCATAAGCTAACCACATATTATGTGTGTCCAAAGTCTGCCGATCATCCTAATCTAAGTATGATCATTCTGACAGTAACACAGACTGCACTATGCAAAAACAAATTTGGTCTGAAATTTTACTTTCTAACCTAAAAATTGTAAGAAATTGCTGTAAAATTGCCAGTTTTACAACCAGTTGCCAGTTCACAACCTCTTTCCTTTCCATGTATGGGCTTGGGACTGAAAGGAGCATTTATACAGTTGATCATAGGATTTCTAGCTTGCTCCCGATTGGAGGAACTGAAAAACTGAAAATGCTACAACTATCCTGTATTATAACCATCCCTGGTCTCCCCGATTTTACCCTTTAGGAAAAGAGATAATCGAATGGCACCTGAGGTGGTAATCAGAAGCAAGGATATTTGCACTGCTCACATAACCCTATGAACAATGGCACATGCTGCATTTCAGTCACTGGTCAATATGATGCAGTCATGTCCAGCCTGAAGGCAGTTTTCTAATAGATATATTCTGACTAATCCCTCAACATGGTTTCATGCACCAGCTGTGGGATAAGAGGACCACCACTGACCCACACAGCAGTCTGATTTTCATATGTGTCAGTGGAGCAAACATGGTGACTTAAGCTAGAATCGGTGATGTTTCCCAAGCATCCAACAACCTTGCAGTAACTCAACCAGCCAGCCAGCGAACCATCCAGCCTGGCAGAAACCTAGCCTTCCAGTCAGCTGACCTGCAGTATATTTTCTAACCAGTCATCCATCCAGTCATCCTGCTATCAAGATATCAATTTGGCAAGCGTGCAGTGTATTAGCCAGTTTAGTCAGGCAACCAGGCTGTTAGTAAACAGTCAGTATACAAACAAGCCTGTGGCATGCTTATAGCCTCAGACGTTACTACAAATAGCACCAGCTGATAAAAGAGTAGAGCACCATCTGCCCTGCACGTGGAGTGGGAGAGAGTGGACAAGGAGCAAGGGAGGGAGGGAAGGAGGGAAGGAGGGAGGGGGGAAGAGGTAAAAGGATGAAATAGGAAAAAGCCCTCACATGCTGCTTCACTTTCTGCTGGCGGGGATGAATCAAGTCTAAGTGGGTTAGTGACTCAGTCGGAGGAAGAGGGGAACAGGAAAGAAGGAAAGAAAGGAAAGAAAATCCACCAAAAATAGAATGTGAAACTGCACAGTAAAAGATGATGAGTTTTTCTATTTAACCTTAATTTTAACCAGGCAGTCCCATTGGACATTAGGTCCCAGCATGAAAGAAATGTATGACATGATTGAGGAATGTCTAAGAACTGTCTAGCTTTTAAATGAGCTGTTGTTAAGAGACACAGACAGATAGAGTGAGCAAAGAGACAGAGAGGAAAAGCCAGAGAACGAGATGGAGGAAGGTGGAGTGACACACTGTTGACAGTAGCGTGCAGAGGATACATTGCTTGTAAAGCCTGACCAACATTGCTGTTCACTCATGCTGCAGAGCAGCGCTGACATTCAGTAGACCAAATAGCCTCAGTGGCTGCGGGGCCATAGATATCCGACTGCAGTTACTAGGTGAAGTTGCCTTATATAGAACTGTAGTGCATATAAGCTATTATGGGGAAAGAGGATTGGTCTGTGTGTGCATGTGTGAGAAAGAGAGCAACAGAATGAGGCAGAGATAAAGAGAGAGAGTGTGTGTTTGCTCTGCACAGTTGGCACTGTGTTTATTTCTAACAAGGGGAATGCTGGCTGTGTAAATCAGTACTTTCCATCAAATTGTCTCCATCATCTCTTGTGAACAAAGGGTTTGATCATTGTTAGGGAGATGCTTGACCCCCCTCTCCAATTATCCACTTTTGACCAGGTGGCTTAAGGGAAGCGCCTCAACAGGTGTTGAGAGGCTTCAGGCATCGTTCCAAGTGGAGTATCTTGGTAACAGATAAGACTCAAACCCAGGTGTCCAATGCAGGAGGCCTAATGTCTGCTCTGCTTACGTTTGCATCTTAAAATAAGGCAGGAAACTGTTGCTGTGCAGCCGCAGTGACAGTAACAGGTGGATTATAAAATATAGCCAATTGCCCCATTTTACTAGCCATTTTAGAATCAAAAGGAACCTCTAAACAACTGATGATGAGCCATCTGCAACATGATTAGTACTGTAGACAAACTTACTGACCACAGCTAAGGATTCACCACCAATTGGCTGCCGGATGACACAGGTTTCCCACCCTGCTTAGAGGGGTACCTTGATATTTGAAAGTAGTAACACATTTAAGCATTTGTCTTTCAGCTGTAGTATTCCCACTTAAAATGAATGGGCATTTCAAGTTTCAAGTGTACTTTCTTGCAGCTACACATTGGTTTTGGTGAGGAATCCTAACAGGCAGCAGTTAGTAACTGCGGTTAAGTGAAATTAATCCAAAACACACATTTTGTGGCAAAGACTGAAATACAGACTGAAATTCAAAATGTCAACTTGAATGTGCGGCAAAGCATGCTGCTCATCTCTACTCTCATGATCACTGAATCACAGCTTTGACAACTGTTTCCCACGCACACTTAATCTTCAATGACACAGGATAGTCTGACCTCTTTTGGACAGCATTGGTCATTACAACCTGAACACAACCCCAAATTCTACACATATCAGCAACATTTTTAATCATACTTTTATAGGAATTTAATCCCAAATCTTGCAGTTCATAAATGCAAACAATACTTTACATCCTGGGTTTATGTTATGTTTTAACTACACTTGATAATTAACTTTGATAATAGCCTGCAAAACTTGCATACCTACAAGTGTTTTCTTCCATTGTTCTTTTCTAATACAATTATATAGTTTCAGCCTAATTTAAGATCTTTCCAATCCAACCGTTTTGGATTTTCAGTGTGTCTGTGTGGGTGAGAGACAGAGAGAAACAGAGATCGAAACAGAGCGTGGCTTCATTTTCAACCATAAAACAAAAATCCACCCGGAAGAGAATTCATGTGAAATTATACAGCAAACCTAGGGAAGTGAGAGTGTTTTTTCTTGCCCCCCTCCACAGGGAGGTCAGAGGTCAGGGTCAGCGGCAGAACAATGTCCCTGGGGATGGTAGGGATTCAGTGTCTTGCTCAAGGACACTTCCGCATTGCAGAGAATACTTGCTGGCACGGTTGCTTTAACCTAGTCTACCTCTCTACTCACCACACCATCCTGCTGCCTCTTATTCAAACCTTTATTTGAACCAGGTTGTCCCATAGGTCATTGGGTCCCAGCATGTTGAACTCAGTGCATGTATTTGCCAAGACTTCTGTCCTTACACATTTCATGTGTGTGTGTAACAGGGCATACCCCTGTATCTCCCAAACATGCAACCTCTCCCTCCCTGCTTCTCACCCACTTCTTCTCAAATGTGACACTTCTTCAGATTGTTTATATAATCTCAATTCTAGATTTGCGTGGATCATGTGCCTCCTAAATACATGACCCAGAGCCTCCAGCCTCCTGATGCTGTAAGGGACACCTTTGCCGCTTCCTTGACAGTGAATTGGAGACTGAATTTGTGAAAAAATGGGACAGTAACCAGTTTGTCATTACTTTATTACTGTTATCACTACCATGAACTAAAGGTCTTTTCAAAGTAGAAGCTCAAAACAATAGTCTATGCCTCCACAAAGATTTTCATGTTGATTGGTTACATGTGAAATGTGTTTAAAGGTGAATTCTACCTGCCATGTACTGCCGTGTGTCTTGTGCAACTCAACTGTTTGCCTAATCTCACATGGGAAACGATTGACAAGATATAATGTCGGCCTACATCCCGTAGCACAATTGTCCAAGTGGCAAACTTGGTAGACTGCATGTTATACTCCATCTTGTTATCTCCCGTCACTTGTGCAGGGTGTAAGTGAGTTTGTAATTTCACAATTTCACCACAAGATGGCTCTAGACTACATCCAAGCGCTGCAGAAAAGATGAATCAAAAGTGTTTTTTGAAGTCACTGAGCAACAAAGTCACAGCAGACAATGCAATAACACGCCTCGGGCACAGAGGAATCTGTAGTCATAATATTCTGTCAAGGTAGAGATACTTTATTTTTACCTTTCTTTTACCCAGGTCAGGTTGTCTGAACATCCTTGCTGCAAGGATTCACCAAGGACAGAACCTGTTTTTTCTTTTTGCTACATTTTCCTTACCTGTATTTAATCAGGCAGGGCAGTTAAGTACTAAATCTGATTTCACAGTGATGGCTTGACAACTACTAACACTGTAATACACATTCACACCTGTGGCTGCTCAGCACGCTACATTCTTTGACTGTTGGGCACTGAGCAGCTCCAGTGGAGGAGTTTGGGTTTAGTTCCTTTTCTCAAGGGCACCTTGATAGTAGTTGCTTAAGGAGAGAGGGAGTAACAGTAGTATACCCTTGCATTAGACTGCAGACTAGTGCTTGTTAAGAACTATACCAATGCACCATGCATTATAGGCTATGGTTCTGTGACAAAGTTTATACTACTATCCACTGGTCTGTAGAATGAACAGCTACATAAAAACACTTTTCATGTACCTTTCCAAGAAATTTTCAAAATGTATTGATTAGGTGAAGGCTATCTTAATGACATATGTTTCCAGCGATTTCATGCCTGGGAAAACATTGGAAATAACTGGGTTAAGGTCAACCACAATAACAGATAAATCTCAGACGTTGGCATTGATGACGGCAAGTGACGGTCATGGTGGTTTCCATAATCCATTTGAATAGAAGTGCCGCTCTGTGTGTGGCGCTGCTACAGTCACACAAGTTTGCATAGAATTTGTGTTTACGCTGCCTTTTGACTGATTGTTGACACTTTGCTTAAATAGATCCTATCAAAATGAATTTGCACTCTACTACTTCCTTTTTTTTATAGTTCAGTCTGCCCGTGTTAGAGATAAGCTTAGTAGTGGCCATGATAGATGGCCCTGTGCTTTCTCTAGCCAGACAAGAGAGCAGGGGCTTGGCTTCTGGTGCCTGAGGTAGAATGGGCTTGATCACAGTGGTAATTCATTTTTTTTAACCTCTTTTGTGTTTGTGATTGAAAACTGTAAGGCGAAAATCACAATCCTGACATGTATAGTGTTCTAATTATTCTTGGAGGAGTTGAGTTGACAACCACTGTGCAGGATTAGAAGGTAACTTTCTCTACGGGCATCTTTTTACCCACGTGAACTGATTCTGAGGGGTATTTTTCAGCTGATGTGGGGCAATTCCATTCAACCATTTTTTAAAAAGAGACAAACTGTCTTGTTAATGTTAGAATTATGAAACTCACACTTAATAATAAAACTCTTTTCCATTTTTTTATCATTTTATTCGAGGATTATTTTATGAACTTTCAACAGCATGTAACATGGCATTATGGGGTGTGGCGTGATGTATTTCAAATGGCATGTTGTCAATGAGCAGATGGGAAGAACCCTATTGTGCCTTTTGATGCCAAACCAGCTATGACACTGCCAAGGTCTCATGGCATCGCATGGGATTTATTTTCAGAAACACTGATTAATCATTGCTGTGCATGTGTGTTTGTGTGTATGTTTGTGTGTATGCATCTGTGAAAGAGGAGAGTGAGAAGGAGAAAGCAAATCAGAGAAAAGGGGAGTAAGAAATAGCAAGAATGTTTGTGAGAAAGAGAAAGCATAGAATCAAACAACTCCATCTACACCCATCTCAGCATCAGTTGGCCACTAAAATGACGCCCAGCACTCCACCATGCCAGTTGGGCATGCCATCTATTATCGAGCCAATATGCAGGGGGGATTTTCAGGGGAACCCAAGCAAACGTGGGCCAGATGGGGTTTTGGCAAGTCTTCTGCTCCTTTCCCTTTAAACACGTGTTAAAAGACAAACCACATTGGATGATTGGGATTGCAGGTTTGATTCTATTCCCAAACCCAACTGGGGCCGAACTGACCCATTTATGACTCCTGCAGGTTTTACTGGATCCGTTTTTTGTTGACCTTTGTAGACCTTTGTAGACCTTATATTTCTGAGTGAAAGGGTGATACCATTGTTTTTTCTGTATGCTCTTAACCCGGAAAATCATATTTGCAGTGCAGTGTTACACAGTCACCACTTTATCATCATCATCATCCCAGACATCCTTCACACCAAACTCACCCAGCTCACTGTGCCAGCCTCCACCTGTCAGTGGATCACAAACTTCCTGACAGATACGAGGCAGCAGATGAGGCTGGGGAAAATCACATCCAGCACCCAGACAATCAGCACTAGCGCCCCCCAGGGATGTGTGCTCTCCCCTCTGCTCTTCTCCCTCTACACCAATGACTGCACCACAGGAGACCTGTCTATTAAACTCCTGAAGTTTGCAGACAACACACCGGTCATCGGCCTCATCTGGGACGGTGATGAGTCTACATTCAGACGGGAGGTTGAACAGCTGGCCCTCTGGTGCAGTCATAACAACCTGGAGCTGAACAAGCTCAAAACTGTGGAGATGGCAGTGGACTTCAGGAGGAGCCCCCCAACACTCCCCCCTCTCACCATACTCAACAGCACTGTGTCTGCTGTGGAAACCTTCGGGTTTCTGGGTTCCACAATTTCCCAGGACCTAAAGTGGATGTCCAACATAGACACACTCATCAAAAAGGCCCAGCAGAGGTTGTACTTCCTGTGCCAGCTCAGGAAGTTCAATCTGCCTCAGGAGCTGCTGATCCAGTTCTACTCTGCAATCATCCAGTCTGTTCTCTGCACTTCCATCACTGTCTGGTTTGGATCGGCCACCAAACAGGACAGGAACATCAGTGCCAACCTGCCCTCCATTCAGGACTTATACATCTCCAGAGTTAGGAAACGGGCAGGAAACATCACTGCAGACCCATCACACCCTGGACACAACCTGTTCCAACTCCTCCCCTCTGGTAGGCACTGCAGATCA
>OOFE01006395.1:5843-20889 GCA_900323365.1 Monocentris japonica
TTATTGATTGATCCCCAGTGGGAATTTCTGTGCTTGCTTACCCCCGACAGGGAGGTCAAAGCTCAGGGTCAGCTACAGCGCCCCTGGTGTTTTGCTCAAGGGCGGATGTTTGCCCACATGGGTGCTTGAACCCATGTGGGCAGGGCTTCCTTGTTGAAGGATGATCTCTTTAACCATCAGGATGATTTATGTTGATTTAAGGGTAGCATGAATGATTGGTGGTTGTTTGCCTTACAGTGATGACCAACTGGAGATCACAGTTTACCCACCATTTTATTTATCCCTGCTGACGGCATGTGTGGGTCTATACGCATTGCATGGATGGCTCTACAGCTTCCCCCTCACCTTACTGCATTTGACGCATTTGTAGGCGCCACTGAGGATGAGACTGGAGCAGAGCAGGTCAGACTGGGCCTTGACATCGTGGGTTTTGCTGTGCAGGCCTCCCTCTGGAAACAGCCCAGGTCTGTCCAACAGCCCAGCAGTGTGCCTCCTGTAGTCGCTGTAAGTTTCCTCTCCCAGAGCCCTGTCTGTGAGGAGGGGCGAGTTGTTGGCCCTGTCCCTGTAGAAGGCCAGTGACGGGCTCCTGTCCAGGTCGATGGTGTGATGGAGGCTCTGCTGCACCAGGTGCCGGAGCTCAGAGCCCGGGTAGCTGCCCCATGCGTAAGGCCGGAAGGGTACCATGAAGGGCTGGGTCTCATCCACCAAAGGCGACAGTGATTTCTCAGAATCATCTGTAGTGGGAAATAGATTGCATGAAATTTTTAAAATGATCCCTGTGGGGGTAAATAGGCAAATAGACAAATAAGAGGGAAAATGAATTAGGGTGTGAAGCAATTTAACCACATTTAAGCCACCTACTGCAGCAAAAAACAACATTTAAATTCCCACCACAATAGTCCAACAATGTTGTAGACAAACAAGCAAAGCATTACAAAAAGAAGTATATATGGCAGTGAAAAGGTCTGTGTAAACTCTCAACAGACACTATGAGTCCCCACAAGAATAGTATAGTTATTTGTCATTGCTGGAAATAGTCCATACCAATTTATGTTTCCTGAACTCATTGAGTTATCATAATCATTGTAATGGAAAATAAAACGCTCACAACATATTCTAGATACCCCTTAATAAAACTCACTATAATATTCCTATAATATTCCTATAGGGATTTATAGTATGTCTATGGTACTCAATAATAAGTTAATAGTCACCCTAGTTTTGGTGTATTTTTTTAAAAATCTGCAGTGATATCCATATAGTGTCCTCATAAACAGTTTTATAGGATTTCTGTGGCTCTTTTTCGTAACGGATAGGCCGATGTGACGGTGTGCCGTGTAGATGCTGTGCAGGTAGCAGTGCCGTGGATGTACCTGGTGATGCGGAGGGAGATGGGGGTCTCCAGAAGTCCTCATAGTCCGGGGAGCGGCCACACACACTTTCCCCACAGCTCAGCGGGGACTTGGGGGAATAATCAACAGTGTCAGCCAGGTGGGAGTCAGGAGAGAGCCCGTACCCATCCACCGTCATGGTGTCCGTATCCTCCGGGATCTTATCTGTTTCAGGACGGAAACACAAAGCTCAGTGAGCATACGAACAAGAACTGCAGTAATCCTATAATAATAGTGTTTTTTTTAAGTATGCAATACAAATATCACAGCAAAACTGTAAGTTCCTATGGGATGTTGCTACGGGAGATCAAAAATACCACAGTACGAGTACGATAAGATTGAGTAGACAGACATTTAGTTAAGTACCTATATGAATATCATAGGAATATGAGAGAAATCTTACAGTAATACAATAGGAGATCAGAAGTACCATGAAGTACGATAAGGTCACTAAGCTAAACATACCACCAACACACTTTAAGTCCCTGTAACAATACCATATTGTTATTATATAAATATTATACTAATACCATAGGAGATTTTAAAAACTAGGCCTATCATTAAGTATGATAAGGTCGCTATAAACTCACGACTGAGTACCGCAGAACACCCTATGATAAGTCCCTATAGGAAGATTATAGTGATTGGATTTTTCGTTAAGATCAATACCACCGTACCACGGAGATCAGGAATTACACTACATTTTTATTTTCTCCTTTTATGAAAAGAAAAATACATGTTTTTTTTTACGCGGCATAAATCAACCACGCTCCTATTTCGTTCTCAGAACTGTAAATTGGAGAGGATTTTACGCATGGTGCTTCTTTTTCTATGTGCATGATAATATACAAAACGACATGCGCATGGAAATTATTTTGCTGTGATGATTCAAGCATTTGTTTTTGATTGAAACGACCATTTTATATTTCCAGATGTGATATAATCTCAAGAATTATGGACGCAGTGCAAAAAAACAAAAAAACCCACATCAACACATATAGTTTATCCACATACCTGAGCATATATGCGCTAATATTGTATCCAGTCTGCTGTAGTCATCCTCTAAAGTCCGCGGCTGGTGGTAACTGTGTGCCTTCTTACTCTTCACCAAAAACGACCGTGGCATTTTGCGCTATTCAGAGAAAATCAGTGATAATCCAGCAATCGGGCTGTCCTTCGTATGCTGCTGCTTGGTTCTCAGCCCTGCAAAGATTTGATCTGTGCTGGTTGAGACGTGTAGTCAAACTGCTTTAAAGAGATTTCAAGCTGAGAACAGAGCATGCGCACACCGTCACGCCCGTCTGCCAGGTGTTGGGGAGGACAGGTGTCTCTGCAGCGGCTCCTCAACTCTCTACACTGCAAAAAAAGAAATATATATATCATCCGAGAGAGTCGTTTAATCGGCTTGTTCTCTCTTTTTTTTGAAAACAAGTAGAGAAAAATCTGCCAACGCGGGTGATGTAATTAGTTTCCAAAGCAAATCAACTTGTTTCAGCGCTTTTCTTGAGTCTGTCTTGTATCTTTTTTATACAAGTGGAGTATGTTTCGATACACTGACATTTGTTATAGAAGAACATCTTGTAGTAGACATTGAAAACACGTAGAATTAGCCGAGCTCATCCCATTGAGAGAAAAGTAAGATTTTCAGAATGGATTTATTAAGGTGGACCTTTTTTTACAGTGCATAACCTACTGCCCCTAGCAGGTAATTGGTCCCCTTTCGGATCAGACTACAGCGATGTCTCTCGGGCAGCTGAAGCCCGTGGCAGTCAGGATAAGTGATACACGCTTTATCAATGCGTTACTCAATCTTGGGTGGATAGGGAGAGGAAGCGCGGAAGCGACCCACAGGGTGCCTGCGCATGTTGGTAAGAGGTTTATGTGGCAGTAAATAAAACAAAAGCTCGGGTTTAAACTGCATTTTCAGGATACTCTTGATTTGCTTTGTGCTCGTAATTTATATGGGTGTCTTCTTAATTTAGATCACGGACACTTATATTTGCATGAAAAAGCAAATAAATTCTATTCCACCAATAAAAACGTCAATGAATCGAGGTTGGTTTAACCCCCACTACATCCCTGGAGGGTTGTCAGGAGTGTGTTTTTAGTCAAGCGCCTGCCGCTGCGCTACAGTGCTCATTGTGGGCTGATTTATAGCAGACAATGCTCATGTGAGACGTTATCGGACACATTTATCCGAAATATATAAATACCAGAAATGACAATAGATTAAAATGTAGCAATAGCCTGCTGCGAATCAGTCTGAGCTCAAGCCTAATGCACAAAGACCACAATGGGGTGCTTAAGGACGTCCCCAGAAAAATGAGGAATAGTAAAATATCAGCATTGTTTAACTGAATGGACAATGACAGAATGTATAAGATAAGGATAAAGATAACTGTCCCATCTGCCCCCAACAAAAAACTTTCAGATGAGGTTCCTCATGAGGAAATCTTATCACATGGGGGGCCGTGGTCCCATGCGAATGTACTGTCTGTGGGTCCTTGACATGAAAAAGGTTTGGGAGCCCCTGTCCTGGTGTGTTGGTCTTGCCTAATAAGTGACAGACACTAGCCGTCCGCACGCCTGCGGTGCCGTGACAGTTTCACATTACCCTCGACATTGTCTATAATCGAGGCTACTTGTTTTCTGCTCGCCCGCGACGCAGATTAGTAGCCGTTTGAGGCCATTTGAAGAATAGGACGGCGACCAGCGCGACCAGGGCCTTTTCATTCATTGAATAGGATAATATAGGATTGGGCTTCAGTGATATAGTGGGTAGTTATGGTCATCATAAAACAAACAACCATCAATTAAAAAATATCTATGTTTTTTTTTTACCCTTACGACGTCCTATCCTTATAGGCCTACATACAATAACTTGCGTCACCCCTTGCTACTACTATGATTTTACCAAATAAAGATTTATGTCAGCCTAAAAAGGGAGGGTAAACTCTATTCTACAAATGAAAATGTGGATACAACTGAGTTTAAATAGGTTTAACCTCCACTACATGCCTGGTTAGGATTAAACGTATAATATACTAGATTTTACACACGAGCTCTCGTACATATTGTTTTTGCTCAACAAGTGTGAAGTTTCTCCAGAATAAATGAAGGCTGAAGAACCAAACTTGCTTCCACGGATCGAGCGACTGTTTAGGTTGTACCTGCTCAAACTGTATCAACCTTAATTAAGCTTAGCACGGACACGTCAAACCATAGTGTAAGGACGCAATGTTATAAGACACCGTTAATGAACAGCTTTACAGGCGTGACTACAATTTATTGGCAGTGCAGTATTTTTAGGTTAAAAACGAACTACCCTATCTCTATGAAGCACAGGAAATCAAAGCACCATATGCCCTGGTCGATTAGCCTCATCGCTGCCATGGCATCCGGACACCATGTTGGTCAAGATATGAGGGCTATACCGATAAAACTGGAGGCAGACCGACTTGCCCGGAATCAGCCGATATACAGCCAAACCCGTGACAAGGTTGTGTTTCTTAATGCTGTTTCTGTGAACTCTGGTATCCTGTCATGCGGAGTAAAAAGTTCAAGCCTGTGGGCCTGATGTTCAAAAACAAACAAACAAACAAACAAAAAAAAATTCTAAGATCCTATTATTTTTCTCTGTTTCATTAATCATTATGTAGAAAATAAAGTTTGTTTTTAAATTTACGGAATAGCCGAGTTCACTCACCTTTTATAGGCTGACACAAATTATGATATACATTCATAAAATACGCCATAGATGTAGTAGCCTATACAAAGTATATACGTTATATGATCTTTTAAGGGAAAGGCATAAATCAGTGCTTTTCTGACTTGATTGTGTGCCTTTTGGTGGTCGTTTGCCTCATGATCAGCGACTGATTGTACCCCTGCCCCTTGACTCCCTCTGTGAATAAACCTTTAGCAGCCTATTTCAGGCTAATGTATTCAACAGCTTCTTGTAAACGGAGCGGCTCTCTGGTGACATCTCATCTAAATGTGTTCTGCGATAAAAGCCCCTTCAGGTGAAAACCTTTAAATGAAGTCACCCAGCACCCACAGTCTCGGTTTGTGCGCTCTGCTTTATGACGAACGCTTCACTTCAGTTTAAAAGCTTGCAGTGACAACAGTGGACGGAAGTAATTTCTGAGTCCCACAAATAAAAGTAAACTTAAATTGACCAAAACCTACTAGCTGGACACGCTGAATCATATCTGAAAAGTTTAAGTTTATTTTAACTGAGTTTGTTCTGATATGACTTTCAGCCGGTGAGTCTACTACTAGAACAAGTGCTGTGTTAGCGCTTACAGGGGCTCGATGTGCACGATGGAGAGCGAAACTACGTTGACTTTAAGAGCGCCACCTGTTAACACCAAAGTGCTGCGGTAGCCCCGTGTTGCTGGAGAACTGCTGAACACAATATTTAATTCATATGTTGACTTGGCCACGACAGTTAGAAAATCACCGAGCTACTTCCGGGTATGTGGATGTCCCGCACACGAGCCTCCAGTTGGTTGATGCTTCTGTAACGTCTGTCGTAATGCCGAGTATGAGCGCACACTGTATTTTCCTTTCCTACGCGACCTAAACACCGTAATTCACCTAAGGAGTGAGCAACGCAAAAAGCGTAACACAAACAAATGCACACAGAGAACCTGGCTCTGTAGAACTGCTCGGCCCTCAAACTTAACCACAATGCCTTATGAATACACCATAAAATGCAGTCAAGGCAATTAGTTTGTGTTACTGTTCAAAATATTAGCAAAGTCACGTGTTAATCACTGCATAAAATACATGAAACCACAATGACCTTAAATATTTGAACTAGGCTATGCTCAATGTGTTATAGAATGCAGCCATTATCTATCAGCAATGGGTAATGACACAAACCTGGGTTAATCGTTCAGATTGCCTGGAGTGGAATGCCACTTTACCATGCGGTTTTCTGCATGAAATGATTAGTACTTGAGGCTCAGCTCTGAAAACCACGAGAAATCACTTCCTGAAAGCAGTCAATCTAAGTGAGAATCTTCACTGAGGAAGGGGGCGTTGAGACAAAACATCCCACATGTGCTTTTAGCGGTTTGCAGACATTTCAGTCTATACAACAGGGCCTTGAGTAGGCTCAGGTTAACTATATCTTGCAAACATAAAAACATCTGTCGAAAAGTTTATCAAACAGTTTATTGTGAACTCATCACACACACACACACAGCAATCTCATATTTTCAGAGTGTCCTTACGGTTCCATAGTGTTGCCATGTGTGTCCTTACTGCACTGCAGACTCAAAAGTGCCATGACTCTTTCCTCTCTCAACAAACTACACAGGATCTTTTGTTCGTCAAAGGGACATCACTATCACCAGCCCCATGCGATTTCTGCTTTCTGGAAGATGACAGCCAATACTAATCTGATAGGCTGTGGTTCCAATGTACTGCGTACACTCCCACCTTGTCTTTACCAAAAACAGAGAAGGTGGCTTAGTGTTCTGGACATTCAGAGAAAAAAAAAAGAAGTAGTTTTGCAAATCCAGGTCCTTGCATATGAAATGGAGTGGAGCTGTCCTGTGGATGAGCACAACATAGTGCTTACTTTGGTAACACTTGTAAAAATGCCAGATGCATCGTTTACAAAACGTAACATCCAATTACTCGATTCTCCTCTAAATTGTTTTATAAGTGTCCTATGTTGTATTATCTCCACTTTATCTCCCAGTAAACGTTCCCTTGGACTATCATCCATTTCCGTGCAAACATATGATTAACATTATCCATGTTTGCATCTTAACAGCACAAAGTACTTACTCTGTGCTTAACTAACTTTCAATGAAGCACATATTTTGAAAGTAAGAAGTCAGGATGCCTTGAGAAAGCAACAGTACTTTGAAAACAGCCGCCCCTTGTCTGCATTCACAATTCATTTTAACTAGTAACATGCTCATAAAACGGCAAGCTGAAATCTTCGGATGAAGAGACTATATCCATTTTTCTTTAAACAGGAATTCACCTCAGTGGCCCTAAACCCTTTCAAGAAAAGTAGGATCTGTAATCGGTTTGTGATACCGTATTAAACTAAGTAATATGTCCCTTTTGTCTGAATTGTACAATATATTCTAAACATTAGATATGCAATAATTCATTAGATATTTTCAAGTTCAAATGGAATTGAAAAACAAACAAACAAACAACACATTTACATATATACAAGTATGCAGACATCACCTTGACCTTCTGGTACACCAGCCATGGTGGAAGGCATGTGGCATGTGCTAAGGCCAAAAAGTCAACATTATCTCAAGTCAATGTTGCTTGATACAAGGTTTTTTGATACTGGGCTCTTCAACAAGCTCATGTTAAGAATATACTGATATATACCACTCATAATGTTTCCCTCTTCATGATGGACACTTAGTAGTAAAAGAGTCTACACATTTTAATGTTCATTTAAAAATTATTAAAAACATAAAAGCAGATTGAATGAAGTGTGTCATGTAGCATTAAATGTTTTATTGCACAGTCTCTCTCTCTGTGTTGTACCTAGCTGGAGGGTGTTGGAGGAGTGCACAACATTTGGTAGTTCCCTGCCCGGCTGGGATCATCCCCTCCCCCATCACCATTTGGCCCTGTAGAGTTTGATAAGCTCTACAATCCTAATATTGTTGTTCTCTGCCAGAGTCTCCTGTCAGCTGCCAGTGGTACTCAGGCAGGTGTTTACCCTCATATAAAAAAATTTTTTAAAAAAGGGCGGCAAACACAAACAAAGAAAAAAAAAACTCCATAAGTGTGATTCTCATGATATGAAATGGTGATGCATTCCATTTTGAAATTCAGAGTTCAAGACCCAGAATTCTCCACTGAAATGGCTACCATGAACACCCCTCTTCCCCAGTGTGAGTGATGATTTCCTCTGTCCTGACTCTGGCAGCTGATACTAGTCACACGGTGGTGGACTTATGGCTGCTGTTGGAAGGTCCAGAGAGCCGCAGGGCCTCCCCGTCCTCCTCTTCTTCACTGTCGCTGTCCTCGAGGTTGGGATGGAGTCTGATGCGGCTGCTGCTGCTCTGTTGGGTGTCAGGGAAGGTGGGGGCCTTGACTCCATCTTCATCTGAAGAGTGGTAAGAATCATCATCCCCCACGTAGTGATTGACGATGTGGATCCCATCAAAAGTGGACTGGCTGTTCAAGCCCCTCTGCCCTTTTAAGCAGCAAATCTGTGAGGACAAGCATGAGGTGCATTAAAAGTAAAGGAAAGACTGTTGTATCCTGCATGCAAAAAAAAGGGGAAAACAAAGAAATACACATTTGAGAGGGAAAATGAAAAACTTACTCTCAGATACACGTGCACAAACTGTAACTAACACAATATGGTCAACTCTGGCTGGGCAATCAGTGATATTAGATGGGTATCACTGCCACAAATAGAAGGGGATGAGTTTCACAAACCTAGTAACATGCAGTCAGCAATTTAGAATGGGGACAATGTGATAAGACATGGTCTAATTTGTACATTCAATAACCACACCTTACAAAAGGAATTGGATGAGGGCTGCAGAGCCAATGAGGTGTGGGTCAAAGTTCAATATAAGGTCTAGTTTGAACCAGTGGAGGTAACATGGTACATCTATGCCAGGCCACAACTCACCTGGGTCAGCCTGCCATGCAACAGACAGACATGTAGGAAGAGAGGCATTCAGAGGCTAGTTTAGAGACAAACACACTTCAGCAAATGGCAAAATGGAATTGTAAAAATAAGCAGACGTGTCTTTGCCTACACCTGTCTAAACTTGGCCTTTGGTCTTCCTGTTATCATCACAACTAAAAGGAAAATGTGAAGAACCTACACCTGAATGGCAGCAGTCAACATTTCCACCATACTGATGCAGGTCCAGGTTTAGCTCAAGTGAGATGTGTGTGTGTGTATATGGGGGTGTTAGAGGGAAAGCATTATAAATATACCTCTTTGTTACTGAGCCGCTTTCTCACCCTTCTGACCCCCTCACCACAAAACACTCATAGCAGGCCCTTCTTAACACTAGCTGACCATCAGGCCTGAACCAACTAAAAGGGGGGTGAGTACTATGCTGCCTTGATATGGGGCCGGAAGAACCCAATGCATGATTTAATGCAGCTCACTTGAACCACAAGTCACCTTTTGTTGTAGAGTTTTTTAATTCAGGAGGGAGTAAAAACCTGAAGATGTCCAGGACTAAAATAGTTTACAAGTGCATGTCGACACAAAGGGTGGTAAAAGGCTCATGCTGCCCTCATTTAGGACTAATGTCCTAAGCACTAATGTGATTAATAATTGCTTTCGCTGCTGATGCAAGTGAATTTAATTGATCACAATCGAAGAGTATTTCTTTCTTTTTATTCATAATCGACAAATCCTCAAGAAAGAGAAAACAGAAAAAAAGAGTCACACTTTAATGTGAGCTTGCGGTATAACTCCTCTTGTATATAGAGTAGTGGGTTATGTCTATGAAGGTATTTGCAAGGGGTGTGTACCTGCAACTCCACGCAGGAAGTCAATGGGTGTAGTTAACACTTCTACTAACCTATCTGTTGGCCTCAAAGTAAACCCATATCTGAGGAAAGTTGTGAAACATTTCTGAAAATGAAAAAAATCCTAGATTAAATAAATAACAAAAAATATGTGAACCTCCACAAGGCGAAAAAAAGCAAAGGTGGTGCAGGTGCTTGAGGAGTTTAAGTTCCACACTGAGAACAGAGATATACCGATTATTGCTTGACCTACTGATTGTTCTACGGGACTCACCTCATGTTTTAGTTCTGCTATCTGGTCCTTCAGGTCATGGATGTACTGGCTTGAGTCTGTATGGTTCAGCTGGCCTTGGACCTTCCCTTCTTCTTTCTGTGGAAAACACAAACATTATACAGAAATGGATCATACATCATATCACTCAAAAGACCACTTGAGAAAAAAAAAATCAACAGCACTGAATAACAAAGGTGAATTTCTCAAATACTGAAAAGCTCATATAGAATTCTATGTAAGTGTTGGGCTCTTGTATTACAAATTTGGCACAATACTGGCCAAGTACAGTATTCACCACACCTACTATTATACATACAAATAGCTTTAAGGAATAGTTCATCTCGAAATGTCAATTAAGTGACTCAATTGAAGTTCACAGGCTCACCAAACACACAATGCTCTGGTCGTGTACACACCTTACGGTAGCAAGCAACGGACCAGAGCATTGTCAGTGAGGAAAATATTGGGATATTGGAGCCACATATCAATTGTTTGGCTAGAAAACACTTGGATTATGCTAAGTTGGAGACATTTGATGGACATTTTACACACATTACACACTATTGAACTAAGTTCAATCGTTTGGGAGAAAGCAGAGATGGAACTACAGGGGCTAAATCGTATGTGTGGTGGTCGTACGAACTTCAATGGACTTGGGGGTGAGAAAATATGGTCTACATTTTTCTTTCGGGGTGAATTATTCCTTTAAGTGATACAGTTGTAGGAAAATTATATCAGTCTCCAAGCAAACTGTAACTACAAGTTTTAGCAAATACCCACTGATATAACTACAGCATAGGTAGGAAAAAATAGACACTAGAGCCACATTGCTGAGAAAGCAGCATCAAAAAGGTGCCCTATTATAGGGGGGGCTGTACACTGTAGTCACAGATGTCAGGGGAAACACAAGATATTATCATTTGTGCTTGATTTCCTCCTGGGGCCCTAGGGATGAGGCTGGCAGCTAGATTCAACAGTAAAACACAGCCCATGTGATGTTTACCTTCCTCAGCGAAGACATCTGCAGCCATAGGAGACAAACATACTCTAATTCAAACCTCAAATCACACCCATGAACCTGCCAGTTACACAGTGAGACCAGAGAAGGGTACACGGTGAAGTTCAAGTAAACCACAGGCAACAGCACGGGAACAGGGAGACAAAAAGGGAAGATGTGCACACTATGCAGAGGTGGGGTGTTGAGGTAGAGAGGTGAGATTGACTTCTCTGCCCGGCCAACACCCCAAAATATAGATAGGGTTTTCGATTCCTGTGGTAAGGTGGGGTTGAACGTGGTGGGTCCCGATGGGTTTTTTGACAAGGAGATACCTAAACAAGCAACATTATTCCAAGAATCTGTGTTGTTTTTGAGGTTTCCTCCCTCCAAAACACTGTAACGTTAACGGGCAGGCAGTTAATAAGACTTCCTTGTGCTCAGCTGCGTGAATCACCAGGTGTCAAGCTGTGGCCAGGGACGTCAAACGTCTCAAAGTAATGGGTTCCTCGCCTGTCTGCACCCTCAACTACCTCAAACCCTGGTATACTTCATTTAAATCGAATAGACTAGAATGATAGAAAGGAGAAAAAAGGATATCTGTGTTAAAAAATGAACTATTTCTGCCATACAAACTACTATAGTAATTACATATAAAAAAGTTGGGCAGTTTAAAATGGTTTATTGTAGCAAGTGTACAGACTTGGGTAAAACATCCTTTCATTAAAGCAAACTGCATGAGCATCAAATCTTGGCTAACTCAAGAAAATCACAACCAGTAACAGGAACTCAACTACAACTTCACAGTCACTAGAAACTATGCCTTCTTTAACTCAACATTCATCACACTAATTGATTACACTAACACATGTGCTCTTCTATATAAGAAACATTTAATAACTTTGTAATAATTCTGTACAGTCCCATGGCAGATTTGTGGCAATGGTGTATAGTTCTTGCTGATTACGCAAAGAGGATTGTGGGAGTTTTGTGAAAAGTCAAAGTTAAGGTGTGAAGATGCAATTCAGATAGTTAATTTTTTCACTACAATAGAACTTCAAATTTGTTTAATCAATGAGATACTTCTTAACTAGCAGCTAGCTAGCAGTGCCAATTGTTTTCAATTAGGAATGCAGACACGTGCAATGTTAATGTGTTTTTAAAGTAGCTGACACGACTAAAATTCAAAACATCAAAGTATCCCTTAAAGGCTAAAACCTTTAGTGTAAATCTCTGTGCATGTAATGAAACCCCAAACTAAACCATGCATGTCACCTTTAGCAGAGTGACTCTCTGTCAGATAGGAAGTGGTTTCTCATCTTGAAGTTGACAAAGTGAAGCTGTGATGTTAACATAGCCCATGCACACGGCTCGTTTTGAAACTCTGATACTGAAAGAGCCTTACACATTTACATCACTAGGCATCTAATTTCAATGACAATGTCCTTGGTCACTCACATATTAACTGTTGTGCTCATTAAAACAGAAGAGTTGAAAAAAAATTGATGCATGCTTATTTGCTATTGTTGTAGTACTATCAAGGTAAACATCTCCTTAATGTTGAAATATCTCTCCTTCCTAGATGGCTGGCTCTTCATCAATGTTTCACATGCCTTTATATTCTACATTCACCATTCAGGCTCAGACATGGCTTGCCTAAAGATCATACAGTGACCTCTCCCATACTATGTAAGATATAACCTGTCATCACCAAAGGCCCCCAGCAAAGTACAGCTTTTTTTTCCCCTTCGAAAACATGAAAAACTTTTCTTTGTGTTAAAGCAGGGTTTTCACCCACAACCTATACCAAACCACAGGCCGAGAAGTCAACGCTGGCACAGTGATTTAAGCAAGAGCTCAGACAGAGGTTGGGTGTGATAAGCTGCTCATGAAGGAAAAAAGTAAACACACACCAGCAACCAACAAACAGAACAAGTTTTTTTTTTAAATACAGCAAATTAAAGAAGACAAAATGTCATCTGCTGATGTTATCGACCTATGAGAAATGAGAATTCAAGTAAGAGTAAATCCCAAAAAGTGTGAGGGCGGTAGTGGTAAACTTTTGGTGTTGAATGTTTTTGCTCTATCACCTAGTAACCAAACCTCAGACCACACTGTGTGATTGTGTGCGCCTGTGTAGGGGAAGAAGGGGAGTTTTTTTTTTGTAGGTGTCTTCATTATAAATAGTCCAGGCCTATAGCAAAGCATTTAGACAATCTGAAACATCTTAATCTTAATACTTTGAACAGCCTACTCACACAAAGGCTGCCATTCATAATTGTTTGTCATAATTGGCACATCATTTAAACAGATCTGTGACATTAGTTTTCTCAGACTCATTGGCTAAGATTGCTGGTATATATGTGGGCCACTACCAGACAGTGTCTGACACTTGCTCATTTGTGACTGAAAACAGAATAGTCATTGAACTGAAAAAACTAAACTGACAAAGGCACAAATATATTGAAAGGAATTGAAAACAACATTTAAAAAGGAAAGCAATTCTGGCAAAATGTTGTCAGACTAAAATGCTTCTTGTTTAAAACATTTCCTCACATTCACACACAATAACCAAACAATTCAGTACGTAGCTGTATTCAGAGTAGGGTTGGGTAAATTGTTTTGGATACTGATACCAAAACAGATACCTTTAATTCGATACCTTCGTGATACTTTACTATTTGTAAAGATTTTTATTCCGTAAAGACTGTCATTGTAAATTGACAGATAAGTATTAGTCTGTAAACATGTCATTATAAAAATGACAGAATAAGCAGAATATAAGAAAATAAAGTCTCAATCATGTCATTAAAAGACAGAATAGGAACATAAGAAAATAAAGTACAATTCCAAAAGTGTCTTTTATGAAATGTCAGGACATCAGTTTGGAAACCAAAGAAAATCCAACTATGAATAAATGTGTGTGTGTTAGAATGCCACACATTATAGCTTTGAACTTGAAGCCATCACACACAAAAGTTGGCAGTAGGCTGGCAGCTAGTTGTTGTGATCTAATACCATCTCCAATTTCTCGTCATAAGGTCCCTTTGTCAAAGCCAGGAGTGCAGGGCATTCCCCTTTGGCTCGCAACTTGTGACCCACAGAGAAGCTTGCTACGTTAGAACAATTAACGGCCCAAGAAAATGAGTTGACGTCAAAAATGTAGAATTTAGCGACTATTAGCCAAAAATAGGCTGGATCGTCGCCTGGATACAACAACACCAGTAGAGATTGGCTGACTGCAAAAATAGCATTCACGTCAACAAGTACCGTAAAGTACTTACTTCGGTTGTAATTCAGAGGGACAGAAACGTATTTGGAAGTTGGTAATAGTGGCATTGGACACTTAATTTGCATAGTGTGCTTCAGTGTAATGAATTCACATTTATGGTTTTATAGCATGTCCTAATATACACCGATCAACCACAGCATTAAAACCACTGACAGGTGAAGTGAATAACATTGATTATCTCGTTACAATGTCACCTGCCAAGAGGTGGGATATATTGGGAAGCAAGTGAACAGTCAGTTCTTGAAGTTGATGTGTTGGAAGCAGGAAAAATGGGCAAGCGTAAGGATCTGAGCGACTTTGACAAGGGTCAAATTGTGATGGCTAGACGACTGGGTCAGAGCATCTCCAAAACGACAGGTCTTGTGGGGTGTTCCCAGTATGCAGTGGTTAGTACCTACCAAAAGTGGTCCAAGGAAGGACAACCGGTGAACCGGCGACAGGGTCATGGGTGCCCAAGGCTCACTGATGCGCGTGGGGAGCGAAAGCTAGCCCGTCTGGTCCGAGCCCACAGAAGAGCTACTGTAGCACAAATTGCTGAAAAAGTTAATGCTGGCTATGATGGAAAGGTGTCAGAACACACAGTGCATCACAGCTTG
>OOFE01006400.1:2093-14360 GCA_900323365.1 Monocentris japonica
CCGTCTCCAACCGCCACCCCCTCATATTTCACCCAAGTAGGGGACAATGAGGGCAGGGATGAATGAGGCATCCGAGGCTGGGTGAGCAAATGGGCACTTTGCAGGGAGGTGGACCCTGGATGTGTGATGGAGAGAGGATGTGACAGTGAAGCAACACTCATAAATTCATAAACAGCGGGCCACAAATAGAGCCGCAATCTTGAGTGAAAACCACGGGGGACGGAGGTGGGGAGGGGAAGCAGAGGGCGGGTTGTCTAAGCACTGCAACTTTCTCCTCAATATTCTGATTCGCCAGCTAGGGGGCCAATGAAAACAGAGCAGAAATAGCCCCTAGTTACCAGGGCAAAGATCTGCTGCCGGAGCACATGCTGTCTCCTAGGGGCCCCACACCTCAACGTAAAGAGGGCATGGGAGACGCACTGGAAACCCCGTTTCACCTAAAAAAATGTTGCCGGGACAAAAACTTGGCCGCCGAGGGGAGATGCTGCAAAGGGCTGGAGTTAATATCCCATGTTAACCTGAAGGACTTCAGAGCCTCAGTATTAAAACATCTGGCCTCAGTTATAAAGCAGTGTGGTGAACTTTAACACCCTTTAACACCCGTACTTGTTTAACTTATAATACAGACGATGTTCAATGAACTTCAAACACCTTATTTCTCTGATGTTAAATCCTTCAAAGAGGTATACTGATCTTACCTGGACCTAACCAGTTTGTGACTAGATGCCACCTTTTTGAAACAAGGGGAAACAAATTTGACCTTCTGATGGTTTCATGTTGACAGTGTGTTTGCTCACATGCATGTTACCTTATCACAGTACAGCTCAAGGTTGATGTCTCCTTTGTTTGTGTGCAGACGGACGTAGCCTTTCTTCTTCACATACTGGTAACGAACGGCGTCGTCTGCGATGGCGTCTACCACAAAAACATAAATCCATGTGATAAACAATTATACATTTGTAAGCACAATATCAAGTTTATTTATATTATATTAGATATTTTCTATTAGATTGTTATGCCCATGTAGGGATTTTTAGTGAGAGAGCATTTTTATTAAAGTGACAGAACATATGGCTGCAGAAAAGCTACAGTATGGATCCCGTTCTCCACCAGGGCCACACTGTGCAGCACTACAACACACATATTTCACCTGAACCAGGTCACTGAATCTCAACACTGTCCACACCTTCTGAAGTAAACTGAACTAGAAAGTTGCAGAACCCCAAATAACTCCAGAGGAGCTCAGTGCTCAGCGGCAAACAGACTGTTGCAGCTCCTAGTGTGACAATATTTAACCATGTGAGCATGAAACTGGAAAAAGGAGCACACATGCTCGCTCAATCTTCCCTGGATAAATAAAAGTTTAAAAAAAAAAGTAGTAAATGTTTCTTTCTCTTGACAATCCAAGGAGGTTTTGTGTGAGGTGTTCACTGACCTGCTTCATGTGTTGTTGCAGGAGTCATGGCTGTGGATGTGAAAGAGGCTGAAACTTTGCCTGTGGAGTAGTGAGCCTGGGGAAAGGAGAGGAAAAAACATCTTCATGCCATTAACCATACTTTAACCGTTACTTCTCCTGATCTTGTATCCCCTTATGATGCTGCTCATCGTATTTCTGTTGTTTGTGCACCTGAACTGTTTTAACCATGTTTGTAAAGCACTGTGGGTTACATTGATGTAAGAAATAAAATGTGACCTGATTTTGATTTGATGTTCTCCAAAATACAATCACTGATCATCATTTCATGCACCTTGTTGTTCTGCTGTCTCCTATGTTGTGATCTGTTATCCAGTCCAGCTGGATCTTTGCTCCACATCTGGATTTCTTTGTGTTCTTTCATTTGTTTTGAGGTAAGATGTTTTTAAGTGCCTTGGGGTTTTTTTTTCATCTCGCCTGCACAAATTTGTCATCTGTGTTTTTCATAATCATGGTATTATTACTTTTTATCAGCTCCCTTCTCTGCTTTATTACAAAAAAACAAATTGATGTCAACATCCTTTATCATACTGACAAATCATCTTTAAAACCTAACAAGGTGTTAAATCTTAACAGTGCAAATACAAGTCAGAATAACAGAAAGCTATGATTTCCACGTCCCGTCTCCAGACAGGGTCTACATCAAATCCAACTATGTAACTTGATTACATAGTGAGGCACAGTAATCGCTGAGTCATCGGTATTAATCAACAACCATCGGTTACTTTGTGCTATGGGACAGTAAAAACCTTATTTATTGCCCCTCTACCACTCCCACCACTCCCACCACATTGATCCCCATGGGTTTCCATGTCTTGCTCAAGGACACTTCAGCAGGGCGGACTGGTCCTCCAGTTGAAGCATGGTTTCCTACTCACTACGGCTCCTGCCAAGCACTTAGCTGGTCCCATCATTTGTACCAAGTGGAGCATTAAGCGCTAACTAGCTTAATGATAGCTTCTACAGCCACTATACGATTAGGAGCACACCCCCCCACTTCAGTTTGGAGAGGCTTCTGACATCTCACCATTACGAGGCATTGGAGAAGCTTTACGGTGCTTTGTGCTTAAATCATAGCAGAAAATATGCAACACCCAAAATACCACAAACAATGTGGTCAGACTGGAGGAGTTATACAAGTCGAGAGAATAACAAACTCAGCGAGATGAAAGAGGAGGAGAGAAGAGCTTCAGTCTTCTCCACAGTCCGGGCTTAGCATTCTTCTGCTCTAGTTCTTGTGGTGAAGGCGCATGAAGGAGCAGACTTCACCTTGCATGCTCTGTCTGACCTATATTCCCCGTTCTCTCAGAGGCTGCCAGGACGTCATCTTGGCGGTGAACTCCAGCAGCGTCAAAAGACTAGGAGCAATTACAGGAACATTTTAGCATGAGACATGCCGTCAAACAAGAACTGACAACAAGTATTGATTCCATTCAAACTGAATCAACTCATCCAGTTATTAAAGATGGACAGGAAAGGGCACCCTGCAGTCACACAGTCGACTGTCTTTGTTGCACCTTTGTGTTTGCATCTCCTACCAGTTAAACCAGTCACAACGCCTGAGGTTAGGAAGTCGTCAGAAGGCATCAAACTGCTGTATTACTTGCAGTGTTTCCAAGCTCAAAACGCTTTGGTAGTAATTGTACACGAGGCCAACATGTTCACGTTCTGTTGCTTGATTCTTGTAATACAGACACATCCATACAGAGTTGGTATAGTTGCATAACTTGCTACCTTGACTGGTCTCTTTTCCTGATGCAGGTTTCCCGTCAGGTCATGTGAACTGTTGCCACAATAACATTGGATATTTGGCTCCCTCTTGTGCACCGTTTAAATACTGCACTTTTCTGTCAAATGAACGTCTGCTGGAGAAAAGACTTCAACTGAATTCAACTCAACTTTACCCCAAACACTGATCATTATTTTATTTGATTGATCAGCCAAATCTGATCGTCGATCATTCATGAAAACATCTTGTCTCCAATATCTCAAAAAACTAAATAATGATAATAACATGATGCTTTAGTGATTCCCGCTGGGACACTCTCGTTATGCTTGTCCTCTACACAGAGAGGTCAGAGGTCAGCTACAGAACAGCACCTCTGGAGCCGGAAGGGACTTAGTGTCTTGCCAAAGGACACTTCAGCAGGACAGATGCTCGTAGGGGCTTGAACCTCCAGCCGAAGGACATGCTCTGTAACCACCAGTTTACTCTGCTGCCTAAAACACCAGAGTGTGACAAAGTGCTCCAACGGCATCACTACAACACACTAGACTCCTCCCCTCCCCTCCCGCAGGATTCCTGACGGTGTGTGTGCTAGCGTCATCGGTGATGCACGTCAACAACCTGCTGAACAACCTTCCTACATTCCCAAACTTTCACACAACAATCCCCACGGTTAACAAAAGAACAATACAAACGGATCTGGTGCTTAAGGCTTCACGCTATCTTCACCTAGCTTGAACTGTGACAGTGCAAGGACCTTTTGGATGAACTAAAAGGAGACTCATGTTCAAAAGAGACTCTTAAGAGTTCATGATGACAAAAAAAAAATAATAAAAAAAATAAAAACTGAACTATCCATGACAGGAAACTTTTTCTTCGTCAGATTAAAACAGTTTGTCTGTTTTATCAGCCAAAAGGGATTTTTAGGATGTGGCTGTTATCTGAGTAGACAAACCTCCCATCTACAGTCACAGGTGGATTTGATTTGAACCAGCAACCTTCAGGTCACAGGTTCCCTACAAGTCGTTGAATCCATGTCCATATATTTCATATTTTGACTGAAGATTTATCATTTGGTCGTACAAATATTTCACTAGCTTAAACAGCTTCTATTGCCAACGGCTCTAACAATGTTTCAGTCACATCTTCTTCACCACTTTTTGTCTTTTTTGATTTTCTTCATATTTTTAGCTGTCCTTTTTTCCATCCTGTTTCTTTTACATTTCACATTTTTTTATTATCTCTGTGACTTTTAGGATTATGCTGGTAACTAATCGCTCTAGGGAAGGCTTAGTGGTGTGATAATGTTTGTCTCACAGCATTCAACTTGTCTGTCTTCTTGGCCTCTGGCTCCTTCATGGTGGAGGCTAAGAGCTGATCCCCCTTGTAGTCTTTATACAGCTCAGCTAGGGTCTCCCGGGTCTCCAGGTTGGTGGTCTTCAGGTGGTAGGCCGGGTCCAGCTTAGCCTTTTCCTCATCTACACCGTGCCAGGAACAACCGAGGAAGAGGAAGGAAAGGCTGAGAACAGATAGATGCTGTTTTGATGGATGAAGCATGTTACAGCACCATGGATGCATGGGAGTGGGAGTTGAACCCCTGACCTTCGCAATGCTACTGCCACGCTCGCCCACTGAAATACACTGGTAGTGTTGGTGCCATGCTTTACTTTCCCAGCAATACAAAACCACACAGACGATGGACTAGAGTAAATGGACTGGACTAAATCAGCTCACCTGGATCCAACACTTTGAGGTTGTTCTTCACATGGAAGAAGTTGGAAACATTGAATTTGTCCAGGTTTGTGGGGTCCTGTGAAGGCAAAACACCACTGTGATCAAAATATAGCACTCTTTCAGCTGAGATGACTTTTCTCCAAGTCGTGCACTTTCAACTATGCAGGCCAACGCAAAGCAAAGACTCGCCTGTAGAATGATGATGTCCTGTCGAGTGAAGGATTCGTCAGTCAGCAGATCTTTGAAGCTCTTGGTCTTGATGTTGAGCTGCTCGACAGCCTGAGTGGAAAGAGACTCATCTAAGAAACCAAAGCTCTCTCTGGGCACAGACAAGGGTCAGTGATCTAGGGAAGTGTGCTTCACAGAAAACTGATTTATATTTCTGTTTGTTTCCTTTTGGTCAGACGATTATGAAGATATGTTTGAGAACAGGTGGCTGGTATGAGGAAATCTACCTGGGGGTAATGATACTGTACACTGTGATATACTGTGATATACTGTGATATACTGTGATACACTGTGATACACTGTGATACACTGTGATACACTGTGATATACTGTGATATACTGTGATACACTGTGATACACTGTGATACACTGTGATACACTGTGATACACTGTGATACACTGTGATATACTGTGATACACTGTGATACACTGTGATATACTGTGATACACTGTGATACACTGTGATACACTGTGATATCGACTATGTTTAGAAATATATTTGTTCTACACATAATTCAATGTGATGTAAGATGGTATCTTACAAACCCACATGGGCTGAGCACCTTGAGTGCTGAAATCAAATCAATAAAATGTGTGCGTGTGTGTGTGTGTGTGTGTGTGTGTGTGTGTGTGTGTGTGTATGTGTGTCCAAGAATTCAAACATCGATCGGTGTCAGGAAATGTGTTAGTGTGAGGATCAGTGCTGGGAAGGTGTGTGAGTTCACCCACCTCATAGGAAAACACGTTGCCGGTGACCTTGTTGGAAACGATGTGGGAGTTATTGGTGAAGACCGTGTACAGAACGGGGCAGTGGTACTTTCCTGGAACAAAATGGAGAGGAAATCAGAACCAGTCAGAGCAGCAGGGTCACTTCCCTTCTCCCGCCACAGCCTGAAAACTCATCCTGAGTCGTAACCTCGTCACCCTCTCCCCCTCTCCCCCCTGAATCACATCCCCTCTCCCACATTTTCTACTTGCTCTCTACTTCCTCACTACTGGCTGCCTGTTATGATGGGAAACTGAAGCTTGGTCTATTGTTGCTCTCACTAAGTCGCTCTGGCTGTGAGCATACACACATGCACATTTACCATCGTTGTTCTTGGCGAAGTTGAGTTTAATGAGAGACTTTGCTTCAAGCTTCTGTGGGAAATGAGAGAAAAAGAGGTGTTAATAGGGACGTCTTGTTGTTTAGCAAAGCAGAGCATGAAAGAAACTGAAACAGGAACAGAAAGAGTTCTTCATAAAGACATGGACTCCTCCAAGCCTTTTCACATCGTAACCAGTTCTGGTGTTTACAAGCCCAGTCATCAATAAACACCATCAATTCTTTGCCTTTTCTTTGATTGGCTCAGAAGAGTAATTGCACTGGATCAGAAAGGAACATTCAATTCACTCCTTTTCTCTTCTTGTTTCTTCACCTCTTCATACTTTAGAAAAGATTTAAGTTGGATAATAAATCTTGTGGGTCCCTAAAAGGGCCTCATAAAAAGTTAAAATAAAAATGTTTGTATTTGAAATTTGACACCTATGAAGGAACTTTAAAATGTGCAGGTTAATATCTTAACCACCACGGTCTCAGGATGGCGCTGGATAAAGAAGAACAATCTGTGGCCTGCACATCTGGACACAAGATGCTGAGCTCTGTTGTTTCCTCACCTCTCCAGAGATTGGGTTGGTACCGTACCTCTTGATCCACGGGACAATGCTCCTGAGACAGACGGGAAATGGATGTCGTTTAAAGGCTCCACAATACAGAGATGCTTTTGAGCTACAAGGTTTTTTTTTTTGGTTTTTTTTTTAAAAAGTGACACGGGGCATCCGTTACGGTTGATTAAATGTGCATGGCCTCAGTGTGACACTAACATCATATTAAAGATGACTCGAGGCTTAAAGCAGGATTCCTGAATGTGTCATGTAGCGGTTGTGAGGCATTACCGAGGTTTGTTTTACCATGACATGTTCTCCTAATGCCAACCACAGTACCACAAATGACACAGCAGGACTCTAAATTGACCTTTACCTCAAAAAGCTCCCATGAAACTGAACACTGAATGATAGCTGACAGTCAACAGGTCACTCATAGTCTGGACACAAAAGGTCCCTTGGTTCTACTCACAGCAGGTCAAAGACGACTCCCTCCACAGTGCAGACAGGATACTCAAACGGCTGAAGGGACAAGCTGAAATGTTCAAACACAAAGAGTTGAATCAAAATGAGACAAATGTTAAAAAACAATTCTATCAACCACATTGACAACTCACTCATCACCGATATATTGCTATGTCTTTTCATTTAAAAGTGAGTTTTTTTAAGCTTTGAGCAATGTATGATTATCATGGATCTATTAGGACAGCAGGATTGCCTCGTGGTTATTGAGGTCGCCCCCTACTGGAGGGGCAGGGTTCAATCACCACACACCACACTAGCTGGCTGACACAAGAATTTACCCCTTCTGGAAGAATATCAAGTCTATACATTGGGGACTTTCAGGACAATACCAACGACATCAACGTGAAGAATACGTGACACAGACCTTAGAGCTTAAATGCCTGTCCTACGAAGGGAAAACAAATTGTTTCTTACCTGCAGTGGTCAAATGGAAGCCGTCTAAAGTTTGCCTGTGGAATTTCTGAAACAGAAAAAGAAAGCAAAATAAAGCTGCTAAATATCCAGGCACTATTTCCATACATGCTGGAGAGGAGTGTCCAGTTACAGCACAGACTGAATAGACAACACATCATCACATCATGAATGGACTGAGTTGTCCCCAGAGAAATTCAATACAGCAGTATAGAAAATAATACACAATGTATAGAAGCCTCATGGAAAGTTCCAGCAAACGTTGGTGTTAGCTGTCTGCTTGGTGTCTTCAAGTGAAACTGTGATGGATAACTAAACGGAGAGAAGTAAAAGCCAACTACCTGCTCTCTTCCCTCCATAGAAATTTGTGTATTCCGAACACGTGATGTACCTGTCAGGAGATAAAACACATGCATGAACAATATGAAAGACGATAAAATAACAATAAATAAAAGACAATAAGATCAATAAAAATATTAGACATGAAGGTTAAAGAAGTAATGTCATAACAAATTTTATCTGAAGTTGCAAGAATCCATAAAGTGGCTCGCGGGAGATTCTTTAAGAAAATATGCCCAAACTCGGCATCTATTGCAGTCCGACCGTCCTGGTAGGGGCATCCCTCTCTGAGTAGCCCCTCCCTCTCTGAGTAGCCCCTCCCTCTCTGAGTAGCCCCTCCCTCTCTGAGTAGCCTCTCCCAAGGTGTCCTCCATTTTTTCCTTAAAAGGTTTTGTGGGAGTTTTTCCTTGTCCTCTGTAAGGGTCCAAGGCAGGGGGTGTTGTGTACTAACCATTTATTGTTTTCACACTTTGGGCTGTGAAGTCCTTTGAGACTGGAACGTGATTAAGGAAGGTACAAATAAATGTGATTTGATGAGCTTCTACTCATGATGATCAAAATGACCACGGACCATTTTTCCCTGAAGGACTTTCAGAGTTCTTCATTTTTTGCTCTGTAGCTACTACTTTATACAGTGGGTGTTTATTTACTGTTAAATTAACCGGTGGGTCAGGAGGCACCATAACCCTCATGAACTGCAATAAATAAGGCCTTTACCAAAACACAGGATCTGATGGAACTGTCCCTGGGTTATGGAGGGTAAGTGCCTATATATCTGACATTGAGACACAAATGGTCCAAATGAGCCTGCAGCTTGACACAGCCCCTTCAGCAGCCGAAAAACCAAACTCAATGAACAATCAACTGTAATCAAGACAACTTTGACACTGGAAACAATTTATTTTATTGCTCACAACATTTGCTTTGGCTATAGCCTGTGAAGAACAAGGATGTCAGCACTGTATCAAAATGTTGTCTTAGTAAGCAAAAACTAGACTGACTTTGTTGTGCCTGTGTGATCAAGCTTATGGTATCCTACAATATGCTTGAGAAGTAACCTTAGACTTGAGTGCTGTCGATGTCAGGTACTAAAACATTTACAACACCACAGCATGTAAACATGTCAAGCAAACTAACATGACGTTTACGTATGTAATGAGTGTAAAACAATACAAAAGCTGGCTTCACATTTCTCACCAAATATATGAAAAACAACAGTTAATAAAACGTAAGGCCAGGTCTATTAGGAACACCCCACACTGCTAACTGCAAGTCACATGTGTGTAACATTAGCTGTTAACTGGAACAAGCATTGAAATCTATCTGAGCTGAAAATAGTCGTCATATTACCAATCCACAAGGCCCTAATACAGTAGTAGTGCAGTAGTAGTAACGTTACAGTAGTACAGTAATGTACTACTGTCACACAGTCACCATATGTCTACGATTATTACCCACAGTGTCTGTGGTACTCAATAGTGAGTTTGTAGTGACCTGATCTTACTTTTTTAGCTGCTATGGTATCACTACAACATTCAGATAGAATAGTATGTATCGTTTTGCTTTGATATTTGTGCATCCTTCTAAAATCTATGATAGGATTAGTACAGTTCGTATTCTTATCAGTTATACTGCTTAGCTACTTTAGCATTTGTTAGAATTTGTTGCCGTTATTTCGAACAAACGACTGTAGTTATCAAAGATAAAAGGATAAACGAGCCCTTTATCGCCACTGCTAAACTCATGGCAGGTTAGTTAGCTAACGTTATGTTAGTGCCAACTTAATGTTAGCCAACTACCGTTAGCTAGCTAGCACTAACAAGTACTTTTCATTTGTACGGAATGTTAACGCGAGCTTTGCCACTTACATTTTGTCTTTTTGATGCTGGCGCTTCCCCATTTTGAAAGTTGGTGTAGATTTAAAAAGATAATGTTTTTTTTTCTTGACGCTGAAGCAAAAACTAACAGAAACGCTGTTGCTCTGCACTTCCTGTTTATGTATGACGAGAGTTCCGGTAGAAATTCTTCTTCTTCTGCGTAATTTGTGGCAGTCTAAGGCGCTTTACTGCCCTCTATAGGAAATAAAATAACAATCATTCTTTTTTCCTATTATTTTTGGACGCTAGCCACACCTTGTGAGCTAAAAGTTTAAAGTATCATTCATATCATTTTTATTGATTCTGTAAACTAATCCTCGATTTGAGCTCTGAAATTAGAAAACCAAATACCAACATAAATATTAAAAAAACATAGCAGAACAAAGACATCTAGAATTGGTTTAATTTTTCTTGGCATTTAATACATAGAAGGTATTCCCACAATTATGGCTAATTATTTACTTCTAACAAGAGAGCAAATAAAAATGGTTGGGGTGAACCGTGGCCAGGTGTTAATAATGTTCAGTAGAAGGTACATTCAAATGCCTGTTATTTCTTCTGAAGCGTGGACACATCGTACAGGTCCTCTGCCTAGCCCTGTCTTGAGACTTCCCTCCCAAAAAACAGGACAGAAGAGGTGTATTCATGATAAGTAGGAATTCAATATTGAACAAAACCCTTTTTAGATGAAGAATGATGCAATGGAGTGATGTTTTGTTGTATACAAAAATATATAATACAGAGCAGAAACACTGCCTGCATACCTGAGTTACAATTGGCTTTCATTTCTCTTAGCACTCATCTTCAACAACTTACTAAGGACACGCCAATTCAAAAGAACAGAGAGAATCGATAAAGTCAGACTACAGACTTCATGATCAGTGTTACTGGTCACCAAATGAATCCTCTCATCCTTGGCACGTATCTGTCAGGCATGCCCAATTATTGGTAAATGATAAAACAAAGGTTGGGTTGAAGACATCCAATAGAGCTGAACATCATTTCAACTAGTTACCGGTTACTGACAAACGTATGGTAATTGATGGCAAAACTCAAGGTTAGAGCACGTAGAGGAGGAGATGAGCCAGAGGTCTGCCTGTCCATTAGGTGGATAGAAGTTGTTTGCTTGGAAAGGCAGTTGACGGAACAAAAAAGTTCACAATGTTGTTCCCTTTGAGAACATTTCAGGTCCGTGTACATGGACCTGGCTTGAAAAAAAAAGAAAAAAAAAAAAAGAAAAAAGATAGTGTTTTCCCAAATAAGACATCTGCATGTTTGATTACAGTCTGTGAGTGGAACGGTGGAAAAAAATCACCGCAGATCCAACATGGACACTGTGCCATCGGTGATGGTGATGTGTCCTGCATGCTGGAGGAGGAAACAGATTGAGGTTACAGTGTGTTTACATCGGAGCTGAACAGGATTATATGATGCAACCTGAGTTTTGCGTTGCTTATCCTTCATGCAGTATAGATGGTTATCGTACTAATTCATTAACTAGCCTCTTCTTTTTCTTTGCTGTGTCTTTGGAAGCTGTTATTTCCCCCCTACTGTTCCCTAGTGGAGGTATAGCCTCCTGCCTGACTAACATACTAAAAACACTAGAAACTCTGGCAGTCAACAGAAATGACTGGACTGACTGGATGACAGGAGATGTATCCCACACCAGGACAGACAATACAACTGTATTTCTCTATATAGTACAGCCGTGGCCAAAAGTTTTGAGAATGACACAGATATTGGTTTTCACAAAGTTTGCTGCTTCAGTGTTTTTAGATCTTTTTGTCAGATGTTACTATGGTATACTGAAGTATAATTACAAGCATTTCATAAGTGTCAAAGGCTTTTATTGACAATTACATTGAGTTTATACAAAGAGTCAATGTTTGCAGTGTTCACCCTTCTTTTTCAAGACCTCTGCAATTCGCCCTGGCATGCTGTCAATCAATTTCTGGGCCACATCCTGACTGATGGCAGCCCATTCTTGTATAATCAATGCTTGGAGTTTGTCAGAATTTGTGGGTTTTTGTTTGTCCACCCGCCTCTTGAGGATGGACCACAAGTTCTCAATGGGATTAAGGTCTGGGGAGTTTCCTGGCCATGGACCCAAAATTTCGATGTTTTGTTCCCCGAGCCACTTAGTTATCACTTTTGCCTTATGGCAAGGTGCTCCATCATGCTGGAAAAGGCATTGTTCGTCACCAAACTGTTCTTGGATGGTTGGGAGAAGTTGCTCTCGGAGGATGTTTTGGTACCATTCTTTATTCATGGCTGTGTTCTTAGGCAAAATTGTGAGTGAGCCCACTCCC
>OOFE01006407.1:1728-12515 GCA_900323365.1 Monocentris japonica
CTGGACAAGTGGGATATCAAATAATTTGTGTTCAAAACGTAATCATTCATGTCTAGTTTCATACAATCAAGTATATCTGGTTTTAATGCATGCACACAGACAGACACAGACACCAGACACCCACACACACACACACACACACACACACAAACCCCCCTCACACTCAGTGTGTATTCATGTAACTCACACATGCAGCCATAACCAGCATGACCAGCCTCTCAGGGAGCTTTGCTACATTTCAGAACTGCTTTAGTCTGTGTGTGCGCATGTGTGCACTTGTGAATAAACATGAATTTTGCTGTGAGCATTTTTTCAAGAGACCCCTCACTTGTCCCCCCTTGAGAGAGAGGCCCTTAACCGGCCCTATCTGATAACTGGCTATTGATTCTCATTCTCTCTCTCTCTCTCACAAACACACAGCATGTTAACAGTCTTCAGCACACTGGCACTCCCTCCAACCACCCACACACTGCTGGCATGTCAACTGACTGCTGCAGCTAGACTGGGCAGCAGACAGCAGATTCCCCGGGAATGAAAGGCAGCTAATTAGGAAGGAAATTAAATGGAGAGATTCAATGATAGAATCCAAATAGTGTTCAGCTGAGCAGCACAGAATAGAAAACAGAAATACTTGAAGAGTGAGGCACCCCTTCTTCCCCTCCCTCACTTTCATTTGCACCTTTGGATCCTTCCCTCCATTCCTTCCTTCGTTGCATGTCGTTCATACAGTAGCTGATGCCATTTTGCGCACTTGTAAATACATGAGAAGTCCTGA
Source organism: Monocentris japonica (assembly GCA_900323365.1). NCBI lineage: Eukaryota > Metazoa > Chordata > Actinopteri > Trachichthyiformes > Monocentridae > Monocentris > Monocentris japonica. The sequence goes on from OOFE01006407.1 coordinate 2,504, forward strand.
AAAGAGGATTCATTATTAATCTCTTGTTTTTTCCCCTTCTTTCCTTCCTTCCTTCCTTCCTTCCTTCCTTCCTTGGATACCTCCCTTCCGTCACCCTCCTCCTTCTCACCTTTCAAATTAGATTACCCTGCATCTGGACTATATTCAGATAGTGCAAAAAAAATGCACTCAAGATGCATTAAAGATCTGCGTCCAAACTCCCCCAGTCTCATTAACGACACAGAGTCAACGCAATGCATCACCATTCCACGTTCAGGAGCCACGTAAACGGAAATAAGTCAAATCAATCAGGGGACAGGCAGCTCAAAAATGGATCGTTAGGATAGTCGTAGGTGGGGAAACAAGTGAGATGTTTACAGCCAAATTTTAAAAAGATAGAAATATTACCAGAGGAAGTGATTGGCAAGGAGAAATCTGATGTTCATGGCGAGCGAGAGAGGCGATGGCTGATTGGAAAAAGGAGGTGAGGTTGAGGTTCTTCCATGCCCTCTTTCTGTTCCTCCCTTTCTTTCCTCCCCCTCCTTCCTTTGTTTCATTCTCCTTTCCCTCCCTTCATACCTTTCTTTCTTCTGTCCTTCCTTCCCTCTTTCATTACTTCCAGCTATTCTTCCATCCTCCTTCCTTCCTTTTTTCCTTCCTTACTCCCTCCCCTCCATGCTTCCATCCATGCTTCCATCCTCCTTCCTCAGTCCCTTCCTTCCTTTCTTCCATCCTTTTTTCCTTCCTTACTCCCCTTCGTCCTTCCACCAATGCTTCCTTTCATCACTAACACGTGTACTTTCCAATTATACAGTAGCTAGGTTGGACCAAGCAATTGATTTTGTCAGAGATAGTAATAATTTTGATAAAGCCGTTCTTGATGAAAAATGGGGTTAGCAGTGATATTAACTCTCATGAAAATCACAATAACAAATGCTTTTATTATTCTCTGGAGCCTCTGGATTCAATTACAGTGAAATCCGTTGGCTTTAAAGTGCCTGTTTCAGTAATTCCATGCCTCTTCTCTTGCTTCCTTCCTCCATTCATTCCTTCTTTCTTTTCTTTGTCCATCCTTCCTCCCTTCTTTCTCCTTTCTCTCCTTCCCTTATTTGACTCCCTTTGCTCCTTCTGTCTTTCCATCCTTCCTTTGTTCCTCCCCTTATTTTCCTTTCCTTCTTTCTCACCTTCCTCCCTTCTCTGCTTCCTTCCTTCCTTGTTCCTTCCCTCCTGCCTTAATTTCCTTCCTTCTCTCTTTGTCCTTCCCTCCCTTTCTTACTTTATCTCATTTGTTCTTTCCATCCATCCTTCCCCCCTACATTATTTATTTTCTATATTTTCTTATTACTACAGTATTTTCCACTTCCTCCCTTCCTTCCTTCCTTCCTTCCTCTTTCACAACAAGTAGGCTACATTAAAACTGAGGTGATTGGGAGTGTGTTGGGTTAAAAATTTGACTTTTCTGTTCCTTCTCTGTAAATACAGTTTCAGGCTGAACAACAACAAGAGCCTGGACAGATTTGCGGTGATTTTGGTGTGATTTAAAGTGAGGCGGATCCATTAGAGGAAATGAATTCTCAATGACTAAAAAGGCTTGAGGGTGCATTCTCTTAAGTTCTATTTTCTCTCTCGCCCTCCCCCTCGGTCTCTCTCTCTCTGTTCCCCTGGGCTATACAGAAGTCCCATGCTATCTGTTAACCATAAAACTGAGGAAAATCCCTTTTGACCAACAGATCAAGAAACCTGCAGCTATACAGCAGCGTAACACACACACACACACATAGAAATACACACAGATTTACAAGCACGCATACTCTATATTGCACACAGACTATATTGGTGAGACGCACACGAGCGCACAAACCCAAATTTGTTAAATACCCAAATTCCTTGACAAAAACCAATGTATCTATTGACTTACTGTCAATAGTCTCTCCCCCCCGCTGCAGGAATCGTCGATATCAGAGATGGAAAGGACTCTAATCCAAGCGGCTGTATTCCAATGCTGTACCACTAGCTAAAGAACCCCTTTTCAGGGTTTTCCCCTATATGGTTTATCTAACTGTGGTGGTAGTAAGAGTGAAACTTTCTCAGCTCAAGAGGCATTAAGAAAAGAGATTTCACCTCAAAACCAGTGATATTAAGTCAGAAAATTACTGTTGGGAACGAATCAGAATACATTTATGATCAAGTCGACTTTACTGCTAGGTGAATAAATAAATATAATGCCTGCCTTTTTACTACGGAGACCATTTAGAGTAAAAATACAGTTATTCTGCAGATATTTTTAGCATGGTGGGGGATGATCTTACCGTGGGGAAACACTGCTTGTCACGGCCGTGCCTCCAGCTTTTTCCTTTTGCTTCTTGTGTTTTTCCTTCCTCTTGCGTCTTCTGTTTGTATCCCTCTGTGTGTGTGTGTGTCTGTGATGTGGGCGTGGTGCTCCGTTCACTCTCCCAGCTCCCTGATTGCTGTCCAGCCTACTCACCTGCTCCAAGCCGCACACCTGCCATCCATCTACTCATCTACCCTGAAGAACCCGGGTAGATATACTGCAGTCACTCATCGCCAGATCGTTGTTTCAGTGGTTAGCTCACGTCTCCGGCCACTTGAATTGTGTATTCAAGTTATTATCTCTCGTGTATTTTTCCACTCGTCGCTAACATTGTTTCCCTGTGCCAAAGGATCATTGCTTGCCTGCCTGCCTGCCTGTTCATCTCCCTGCCTGCTATTCAGCAATCCAGTCTGCCAGTCACTAGCTTCCAAGTTAGCCACATCAGCCATGCTCACATCCAGCCCTCATTCCTGCTCTGCCATGCTTCACCAACCATCAACTCCCCTTTTCCCCTCTGCCTTCGCCTGCCGGACTTTTCCCCTCTTCCATCCTCATTCCCTGGAATCCCTGACAATAAACCTCTTCTTATTTATTTACAATTCTGAGTTCTGCATTTGTGTTCCCCTTGTTGATTGTAACACTGCTGTAGATGCAATCACATACAACTAGCTAAAGAACCTCTTACGCCCTATGTAGTAGGTAGATGGAGCAAACAACAGGCATGAGAAGGAAAAGACATCTGGATTGAGCTGATAGACAGACATGGACAACTGCAGGTACAGCCTTGAGCGAAACCACTCGGGCCAGAGGCGGTACAACATCTTTGGGCTGAATCGAAACGGCCGCGAAACAATATACATCTAGGCTGAGCTTCTCCGATATCTAATACTGCAGACCGATAGGGTAAAGTACAACCTCACTCAGAGCAGAGGAACATCTGACGGCTAGAATGACTGGAAACCGGAATGTGTTTGGAAGAAAATGTACGTCTCCCAAAAAAAGTCAATTGAGACTAAATGAATGTTTTTATGACTTACACTGCATTACAGCATTACTGCATTACGGCTTGTGTTGTGAAACATACTAAACGTGGGCAGGCAATTTTCAGTTACGGTGCATAAAAGGCAAAAATTGGAAATTCAGTGTTTCTGCAGGACATCTTTGAAAGGCCATCAGTGCCTGAACCTGTAAAAACACTTCTGGCATTCACCACTGTAAATAGCCAAGCTGAACCTTTTCTTTTCACCAGGCACTGTAATCAAGAGTGTCATATACAAGATATTCAATGCCTGCGAACAGATGGAGTAAAATACCACAAACAAAGCACAGCTGACGTGTTGCAGTGCCAAACACAACTTTTGAAAAGCCCCTCTGGCATCTTGTCGTGTCAGTTCTGTTTGAGAGTCTATCTGCGCTGCACTAAAGTCAAATACAACATACAAATCCAATAGGTTAATGTAAAATACACAGCCTAATGCAGTACAATATTATTTGGGCATTTATCTGACCTACAATGCTCAAGGACAGTTTCCGAAGACCTGTGGCTTTGTAGGGACATTGGCTCCTGAACAGATCGGACCTGGGACTTTCCAGTTGCGGGACAGTCTTTCTAGCCACTAGGCCACCGAAGTCAAATAGAAACTCAAGTCACATACAATAGCAAATGCAATGACATACAGTCAAATATGGCGAATCAAACCTAAACACATTATTAAATGCAATAAGTCAAATACAGTCTCAAATGCAACCAGCTAGATTGATTGTGAAGATTGTGCATTTGTCAAATACAAGCTAAACCACCAATGACCACTAATATAGATAAACGGTATTAGAGCCACTAAAAAAGTTAGTGGCTATTATTTTGAAATTCCTTTCACTCATAAAATACTCAGTAAATATGTAAAAAAACAAAAAAAAAAGCCCTCCATAAATTAATCAGAATGAGATTCAAGATTGGCTTAAAATCAACGGTCTTAATGTTTGAGTGTTTACATGCACATGCACATCTAATGCACAGCCACATCTAATTGGTGTATCCTCTGCTTTTCCTCCAGAGCAGTTACATCTGAATGCTCGATGTAAGCACCACCTCCAGTGCAGTGAATGCTCTACACAATGCACTGTTGCCACAGTTGGAAGCACAGAATCTTCTAGAATGTCATTTGTTAAGATTTCCCTTCACTGGAACTAAGGGGCCTAGCCTAAACCATGAGGAACAGCCCCAGACCATTATTCCATTATAAACATTGGAAAGGGTGTCCACATACTTTTGGCGATGCAGTGTATTTCAACTGGCTACTATGTGTGAAAGACAACATCTTTCATTCCTTTACCCCCCTTCTAAATAGTAAATTACTTCACCCAGTTGCCACATTGCCATCTGCTGTGTGTATGAAATGCATGCACCAGTGTTGTGTGATACAATCAGCCATTTCGACAGAGCTATCAGGCTGAAATTCCCCCAGCGAGCGCAGTTTTTAAAGGGGTCACCCGAGGTCCTTCCGCCGAATTGAAACCGCAAACCCCGGTTGAAGCTGATCAGGTTAATCTAGTCTGACTGAAGTGTTTACAGCAGGTTGTGTTGTTTGCAATCGGGTCAATCAGTCCCATTAACAGATTACCAGGCTACATGGTAACGCGGTCGCCAAAGTGGAAATGGCGAAACTCCTTTAATCAATAGGTCTAAATGTTGTCGAAGAAAACGAAGCAGAGCAAGACACGTGGGTTTCATTTAAAATAACACAAAACTATCAGATAAAGGCATGTGCACGCAACGAACAAACAGCATAAGATAGCTTAACTTAAATGAAAAATAAATAAACTACAGATAAATGCAAAATGCATTTGCAACCAGATCAATGCAACAGATTGTCATAGGTTGTCTATCAGGAACAGCAGAAAAACAATGCATAAAGCAGTAATCTTCCTTGTCATTTAGCTGCAGATACAATTTAAGCTGCAACGCATTCAAGTGTTTGGAATGTTTCGGGACAATTCGCCTCCCTACCATCCACCATTGCTAAATATGACACTTTGCCCACTCGCTGCAAGCAGCCCGCCAATAAATCTGCCCGAGGAGCAAGAGGACAGTGCAAAAGCCGAACTAAAATACAAATGTTCCCGAGTAGAAACACAGTGCCTAGTTGCTTAAGTGAAACCCAAACCTCAGAATGGGAAACAACAGCTTGGGACGACGTTAACATAATTGAAAATGAGTTTGGTGGGGGGGGGGGTTATATTGAGTGATGGAACACAAATACAGCGGTGAGAAAGGACAACGGATTGCAGCGCAATGATTAAAATCGCCATGTGAAAAGCCAACAACGCAACACGCCGTAACACACATAAACGGGAAAGTCCCATAGTGTCACACACAGACACGCACACACAAAGGGCCCTGGAAAGGCCTTTTATAAATCAACTCAAAGCAACAGCCCATATGCTTCAAAGTCATCTCTGAATCACTTATCCACACACAGAGCCACACACTATGGGAATACCAATTCATAGCTTTCTATCTAGACGGAGAAAGGAGAGAAACAGTGAGAGAAGGGGTGTGAGAGAAGGAGAGAGAGAGAGATACAATTATTCCCCAAATGCCTATTTATACATTTCTATCATTTCTCATAAAGATAGGCCAACGGACGGCCTGGGTGACTGACAGTTCTCCTAAGATACTGGATGCCACCACCGTTATTTCCCACATATGTGAATGCAAATACACACACACTCACTAACTCACACTCACACACACACACACACACACAGACAAATATAGACACACACACACACAGAGTCCCAGGGCTGTGAGATAAGAGAAGAGTGTGTTCTGGGTAGAAAGCTTCCTCATTGGTGTGCAAGGCTGCACATGTTCCAACCCTCCCTATATCCCCTGTGTGTGTGTATGTGTGTGTGTGAGCAAGCGCTCTCTCTCTCTCTTTCCTTCACTGCCACTAAAAAGACACAGAGGACCTATTGTGCCCAAGGAAGGAAAATCACTCCATTTTCAGAAAAAGAGGGGAATGAACAGCTCTCTCTCTCTCTCTTCCCCCCTCCTCCCTCTCTCCTTCCGTTCATCTCTCCCAGCATCTCTCCTTCCACCTCTCTCTCGCTTTCTTCTTCCCCCATTCACACAGCAGCTGAAATGGCGAAGCTTGTTAAAAAAGAAGCCCACATGACAGCATTCACAGCTTTGCTTACCGCAGCATCTCCCTGCTCATGGTGTGCCTTTGCACCAGAATGAAAGCAACTCGATACGGCATGTAAAAAAAGAAAAGGCAGTTATGGCACTGAGGGGCAAAAGTAAGTGGATGAAGGTAAAAGAAAAAAGGAAGAGAGTTTGGAGTAATGAGGTGTTTCATGCAGCGGTAACAACGCTGCAACATTACGGTCTGGAATCTGTTTTTAAAGCAATGATTCAGTGCGTACTCTTTGGAAACCAATTTTGCTGGAAAATGGCGTTAGCCAAAACACTCAGCTTACCAGCTGGAATTGTGGTTATTGCCTGGTAATATCAGTTTATTGAAAACGATCTATCATGGAAGAATTGGGAACTGATCTCAGGGGCGCAATTCTTTCTAGACAAATGGGTCTGAGGAAACCCCCCCTGCAAAATGAGGTACGGCAGATATACCAATACCAAAACCCTTCAACCTGCTTAATGATTTCATGCCAAATGTGCAAATTGTCCTTACGTGCAACTGCTGCAACCAAAATTCAAAAATACCAACGTGTGATTCAGATATCTAAAAGCACCTCAACATGACCAAACCTTGTGACATGACAGAAAGCAGCCGGGAAAACAGCTTAGGTGCCAATACGTAGGGATCATGCCCGCTAGCTTGCGCAGGCCTATTTTTTGGGGGAAAAAAGTACTCTAGGGATTCAAAACTGCAGTGTTTTGAATCCTATACACCATCACAAAGCACAGCAACCTGCTACCTGGATCTTAAAGTTGTGAAAATTGTCTCTCCTCCTGCTCCTCCTCCCGTGCGGGGCTCTTCATGGGGGCCTCGGCCGTCAGATTGGAACATGGCCCTGAGGCCAGCAACATTTCAGCACCTTGGACAGCTACACAATAGCCAGTGGAGGAACAGTGAGGAAAAACAGGAGGACAAAAGACAGAGGAGGAGGAGGAGTAGAAGGAGGGGGGTGAGAGAGAGAGAGAGAGAGAAGAATTTGGCCACTGGGAAGGCATTCAGAGAGGACACAAAAAAGCCAATGTCAACTCAAGTTGAAGGACAGAAAACCGAATTAGCATAGGAGTGGGTAACTCGGTTCAGCCGCGTCACATGCCTGGTGAACAGAGGAGACCTGACCTATAAATGCACAGGGGAGTGCTTGATAATGCGCACACACACACACACTGATTTAGCTCTTATTTTGAAGTACAGTGCACACGGAGCACTATTTGGCGAGAACCATTTCTAGCAGAGTCAGTGTGCACACTATACACTATTCGTCATTTGTAGCAGAGGCACCATTTCTTTCATTGCAAATTCACTAGAGGCAATCCACCGTCATTAATGGCCATGCTAATGACAATGCTTTTCTCCCTTTAGATTACAATGCCCAAGGAGCAGCACTTTCAATCTACCTTTGTTCCTTGAGGCCCAAACAAGAAACACAGATGGGGAATTCACCACTTCAGTTAGGACAACAGTATTTTTCCATGATACAGTCCGGCGATATCCACATTTAATTTGACACATCCCTGCTGAAGACAATATTGCCCCTCTACATCAACCCCAATGGAACATGGTCGTCAGGATAGATGGTGTGGAGGTTTTGTGGAGGGCGCAATGGGGATTTGGAGAAAACCTTGAAACGCTGTCAGGTCGACGAGAGAAGCAACAGTCATCATTCGGCTAAGAGGGCCCTTGGAAAAAATAACTTGTCAATCAATGTGAGACACGTCATATTTCATTGGAGAGGGAGAGAGAGAGAGAGAGGAAGGGAGGGGCTGCAGGCAAGCTCTGTTTCTCTGCTTCTCACACACACACACACATACATTATAGCAGTCCAGAGCGCAACCACAGCATCCAAGAACAATCATGCAGTCTAAATAACATTTACCTCAAGCTCAGGCTCTTGACAAAGTGCTTCAGTGAAAATTTAATAGCACAATTTCGCCGCACTGTATTGCTCCCCTATAGCATACAATGTTATGCACGTCTCTATAAGTTGTACATCTCCAAAGACACTTATATTGAAAGTAAAGTAACATGATTCTTCTTCTCAACTCCTCATAAATATATATCATTTCACACCCAGTCTCAAGTTCAGTTGTTTTTTTGTTTTTTTTTTAAACGGACAAATAATTCTTCTATTTTACATAAAGATTTGATTCTTTAAAATACAGCACTTTCAAAAACAAAAAAACAAAAAAGGAACATTTCCATTTTGCAGAGAGCATTGTTGATAAAATAGTTGAGTGCAAAGGCACTTTCCGGAGTAAGTATAGTAAGATTTCACCGTTTGTTGGATTTTTGAATTTTTTTTTCATCATTTTACACTCACCATTTATATGTATAGGCTAAGTATGTACAGGAATGTCAATTTGTTGTGTTTCCTCTTCTACAAACGATAATTATTTCATACTTTTCTGTTTTTCACAGGGAAAAATAACAGTTTTACAGTTTTATGAAAAGCACAAAGCTGTATTGTACACAGTCCTGCCCATTTTATACCTGCCACAGTCTTTTAGAATTTCATTTTTGTCAGAAAGAAGAAATAATTTATACCTTCAAGGAGGAAAAAATAGAACTGCATAATAATATACTTCTTATACTCCTTTTGTACAGCTTGAAAAGAAAAAGAGAAGATAAAGAAGTGAGAGAAAAAAAGGCTTCGGTTCGCTTCCAGTCAATCGTGTGAGATTGAACAGAGATAGATAAGCTAGATATATAGATAGGGTTATTATTACAGTAACTGCGTGAATATTATGAATTGCCACTATCTTACAGTTGGCTCATTGCAGTCTGTTTCTCCAGAACCTCCAGATAGTCCGGTTCTGTTTTGAGCTTCCCGGGGAGCAGAAGGGGGTGCTCATTGTTTTTGGATGGCTGTTCGGCCCCATAGTATTTCCTGGGGGTCCCGTACAGCACCGTTTTGTTCAGCCTGTCCTGGTTAGTGGCATGCCGCCGGGCTGACACAGCCTCGTAGGGGGGCACAATGCAAGGTCTCTTGGGTAAAGTGCAAAAGTTGTAATTGAAGGAAGGGACGCCTGCAGCTGCGGGAAGCTCTTTGTTGGCCCTCTCCGCTAAGTTTTGGTACAACATCTCAGGAGGCTCCGGGGTGTTAATACCACATGAAGTCGGCGACTTATCCATAAATTCCACTGTGCTGATGGTATAGGCCCCTGGGCTGCGGGTCAGGACATCGTCCTTCTTCATGTCCAGGGGCCCGAAACTGAGCTCCTTCAGGTTTCGGTAATACGCCACCTGTTCGCCATCCTTCTGCATGTAAATAGGGTTTTGGCACATGGAACCCACAGACGGAGGGATGTAGTTATAAACGTGGCTTTCAGAGGTTTTGTCTGGGGTTGGTTCAGCAGTGTAGGAGCCATATTGCACTTGGAAGGAGCTTAGATCTAAGTTATTGGCACCTGTGGGGACATGATCCACCCCTTTGCGTCTTTTCAGGACAAAAACGAAGAGGCCTGCGCCAAAGCAGACGGAAAGGATGAAAACAACGAGAAGG
>OOFE01006408.1:2298-13789 GCA_900323365.1 Monocentris japonica
GGGGGGGGGGACTTCACAGCAACCCATTTTCTTTAACTTTTGTAATGTTGCAAGGTAAAAGGGGAGACTCTGATCTATTAGAGGAATGAAGAATTTGCTACTTAAGACTTAATTTGAAGAAGTACACCAATGATTTTGTTGTTCATAAAAAAAGTATTGTGAAATAATCATATGGAGAGGTCAAGATGTACATGCCCTCATGAAAGAGTTACAGTAGTCCTATAGTAAATCTAAGAGCATATTTTACAAATATCTGAGTAATATTATAAAAGCACCATAGGAGATTTAAAAAAAAACAAACAATGTACAATAAGGTCAGTATGAACTCACACAAACCCCTAAAAGAATGTTATAGTGTCACCATGAGAAAAAAAAAACAAAGTACTGTAGAAATGGTTGTCACAGTCTGCAATGGGAACAAGGTCACTATAAACTCACTATGAATGCCACAGACACATTGTAAGTCTATATATGAACATTATATGATATTGTAGTGATCGCAGAGTACAGGACAGAGACATATAGCCCAGAATAGTGTCTGATGTTGAGAATTTAGAGGTCTGAAGTGTGGGACCGTCCTGACAGCGAGTGCCTGAGGCGGACCCCATGATTCAGCAGCTTCTTCACCCCATTAGACCTCCCTGTGCAATTCCATTTGCTTTGCAGTCTGTGTTGCCTTCGCTGCATTACAAGCAGTTCTGGCTGACCTCCACTAAATAATACATGGAAACATTTACCCCACCCCATTGAAGCCAGCACACCGCTGTTTGTTGCTTAATGGAAATTAATACAATTAACAGATTTGTGTTTGTCCTTGGCTCAAAATAATTTGATACGACTGGGAAAAAAAAAAGATCCAACTAGGAGAAAGTTACCCTTCACACACTGAAACGATGTGGTGCATGGATAAAGTGTTAATTAAACTGTAGACTTGCAACAACTTCTACAGGAACAGGTTCAAGTCAGATGATTTTGCAGAGCAGTGACTTTAAATTTAAAGCAAGCTGAATTTTGTAGTTGCAGTGTGAAATGGTATGTCACAGAAGAGTAGCCTCAACTTTTACAAGCGTTCACACCACAAACACACACCCACCTGATTGTGAATTAATTCAACAAAAAGCATCGAGCCGATACACCTTAAGAGCTTTGCAAATTAAAAGTCTCTCCCGTGCAGCGAGTGAAACTTAAAGACGAATGCGATTTCTTGCATAGGATAAGTCATTCAACGATTCATTTGCCGCTTCCAACGCAAAGACCCTTCCCGGTGCGGGTCAGTCCACAAACCATCGGAGGGTCTAACTACTAAACATCATACTCTTACCTGAAGACTTGGACGCTGAACTAAATCGTGAGTAGGACTAATGCTGGAGCCTTCGTTTTCAGGATGGGCTACACTGCTTGTAGACAAATGCAAAAGTGTCTATTAAATTCCCTGTATTCCCAAAGAATAAATTGTTTTCATGGGCTCTTCTCTCGCAACGTTCTCCTCTGAGCAAATCCTCGAAATTCAAGACCGTGCCGAATAGTTACGCATTTTTGTCCAAGCTCATGAGCCGTTTAAAAATAATTAAAAGCAGTTCTTGGCTGCTCGTGACGCTCGGTGGAAACTCCTCAGTCTCTTTTGCCTTGCTAATCAGTGCGGCCACTCACATTCGCGCAGTGCGCGTTCACGCTGGACATAGGCGGGGAGAAAATACTGGGCGAGGATAGACATGCACGGAGAAGCGAAATAACAGGAAGTGACCAGGAAATAACACGATAGCGGGGTACACACGCGTACATTCTCATTCACACCACATGTATTTAGACAATAAATAAACTAAATCTAAATGGTTATTTGGTATTTGTCTTAGCTTGTCATTGTGGCAGTTATGTTGACTTCTACATATGTGGTTGTCACTGCTGTAAATGGTAAATATCGATAACCTCTCAATGCTAAAAGGCATTAACAGAAGGTAGCAGCATCGTAGCTGTACCCCGCAAGTACCCGGATGTTCCGTGGGCTTCCACGAAGGAGCGCTACAGAATGCTTACGTGATTGGTTGAATGTAATTCAACCAGCGAATCATAAATGCGCTCGGGACCGCCCACATCGAGCCATGCACTACTGTCGCAAAATGTTTACGGTGTTGAAGCACTTTACGTCTGGTACTGCAATGAGGGACAAGGTTGCACTTTGTCTGGATGTTTTTGTTTGAATGTGTCTTGTAAGGTATGTGACATTGAATTGCCCGTATGTATTCATCCAATGTGACGGGACACGGCTCATGTTTTGTACGGCTAATGTTGCCATATATCCAAATTATTTATTTCGATTTGACGAGACTGGCTGTTAGCTAATGCTAGCCGCTTCTGCAGTGTGAGCCTGCCGTGCCTGCTGGCAAAAACGATGAACTAAACGCACTGCAGTAACGTGATACTCCGCAGTGACATTACTGGCTTCTTCTAGCTTGCTAGTTATGGTGCTTAAAGTATCCTCAATTGCTAATTCTAGAAAAGTAAAAGTATTTTAACATACGGTATCTTAAGGAGGACGTCCCTCCCTCATCAGATTAAAACATGGGAACATACATAACACACTAACTCCTCAAATGAAGTTCATTAATTTCTGGAACCTCTCTTAGGCCTGTGCTTAAGTTTTCCTCCATATCTTTCAGACTGACACTTTCTGACTGTCTTGGAGAATGGACCCTGTAGTACTGAGCTACCAGGACAGCCTCCTGCGACGCTCTGATGTGGCCTTATTGGAGGGACCTCACTGGCTCAATGACCAAGTCATCGGCTTTGCCTTTGAATACTTTGCCACTGAGCGCTTCAAAGGCTTGGGTGAAACCTCCATCTTCATCAGCCCGGAGGTCACCCAGTTCATCAAGTGTGCCTCCTGCCCAGAGGAATTGGCCCTGTTCCTTGAGCCGCTAGATCTAGCTTCCCGCCGTTGGGTCTTCCTGGCTGTCAACGACAACTCTAACCAGACTGCTGGGGGTTCCCACTGGAGCCTACTGGTCTACCACCATGGCTCTTCCCACTTTGCCCACTATGACTCACAGAATGGCAGCAACTCACTGCATGCAAGGCGCATCGCTAGCAAGTTAGAGCCCTTCCTGGGCACTGGGAGAAAAGTTCTCTTTGTGGAGGAGCCCTGCCCATCTCAGCAGAATAGCTATGACTGTGGCATGTATGTTATCTGTAACGCTGAGGCCTTGTGTGAGAAGGCCAGGGTGCATGGCTCACCACGCCTCCCTGTGCACTCCATCACCCCGACCTACATCACCCAGAAGAGGGCTGAATGGTGCAGACTGATCCAGAGACTGGCCAAAGATTGACCTCTGCTGTTCTCTCTCTCTCTTCCTTTAGCACTTAGCTTGTCCTCACTATATGCCGAACAGCTATCAGCCTCCCACATATCCCCTGCTGGAGCCTATGAATGCACTCCATACTCTAATGCAGTATATAACTATATATTAAGTATATGTCTATGATATTCCCTATCATAGAAAAATAGTGAAAGCAATGTTACAGATTTTTCAGGATTTACGGAGCAATTGGTGTCATGTTTATCCCTTGTATATCCACAGCAACATACAATATGTAAAGTGTAACACCAGCATGCCTATAAAAGGAATGTACTCCCATGTGCATATACAGTAAGGATTGGGAATAATATGTCATTTTGAAAAGGAGGCAGAAGCTTTTCTTTACTCCATTTTCTTTAATTGTTTTGAAGCAAATGTGGAAATGTTTACATAGATTATTGCTCAGGGTCATTTTAAATGAACTAGAAATGACATTAAGAATGTGCAGCTTGTAATTTTGGCTTCTACTTTTTGTCACGTCCATTTCAGTCACATATACACATCCTGTTTCAGTTTTGTAACATCTTTATTGATTACAACAGGCGAACTTACAGTTTTGAAACAGTTAAGAAAATCTCTGTATGAGGGAAGGACATGCATTATGTCTGTAAAAGGGCATGTGGGGCAAATGTAGATGGTGAGAGGTGGAATGTATGTTGTCTCTGAAGGCAAAACATCACCAAATTTAATGTCTGTTGATCCAATAAATTTTACTGTCGTCACATTTTCGTTGACAAAAATGGTAAAATTGTTCAGTCATTCCCATTTTAAGTTTACGCTGTTCAGTTTTCATCAAGTCTTAGTCATGTAAAATATTGTTGAAATATTTTTAAGTATACTTTTTATTGACTATTAATACTGATATCTTGTGTTGAATACGCAATTACCTCACACTGAAGAAATGTATGGGTGTGTAAACATACATATTTTGTGTAAATGTTGGAAAACCTTAGATTGGCTGAACCTCCCTGTTAGAGATAAGAATGTACAAAGTTGATTTGCAGCCTTGGCTACAGTTCTGAACCGACATGCAATAAGCAAGCTGTTCACAATTCTATGTCCATCCCCTCCTAAATGAATCCTTCACTTTTAATCTGCAAGTCAGGCGGACCAAGTGGATTGGTGAGAACTTCAAGCATTCAAATGTGACATCTTATTTTAGTAGTATGAAAGAAAAGAATGTATTTATCTGCAGGAGTGGAATGGCATGATTGATGCAGCCTAATAAAGCTGAAATACTGAAAGAAAGAAAGTCTGTAAAATGTATTGCATTCTCAATCCTAAGAAAAAGAAATCTGAGCCAAAGATTTTCACTTCCCAAGTCTGGCAGATGATTTTATGCTCATCTATAAAAAGCCTAGCGCTAGCATTGGCAGGAAACTGTTGAAAATAGCTACTGATGAGGTGAGAATCCCACAGACTATTAGTCCACATTGTATTTTATACTGAGGAAGCACCCGGGATAAAGCCAAGCTAGTCTTCCTTTACAGCTCTACCAGTCAGAGTCAGAATGCGACCCCTGATATATTTATAGCCAAGCTTTACTATATCAGAACAGGATTTAGGTTTTCAACAGGGATAGCCGTGGAGGAAGGTAATGCTGACAGCATCCAGACCTGGAGTGGGCTGACCGTGACGTTCCACAGAAACTTCATACTGTATCGGGGAGAGGGGCTGTGAATGAACAAGTCGTCATTGTCCTAGCTAGCATTCTTGAGCTGTTATACCCTCCTGCAAAGCAAAAACAGTTATTTTTTTCCTCCTCAAGCCACCAAACGGCATCATTTAGTTCCACTGTTGAACATTCATGCTGCATTTTGAAAATCAAACTGTATGAATTTGGGCTCATTAAGTTAATTGGCCACATGTAATCTTTGTCACTGAGCGCCTTGTCAGGAGTTGTGCCAGCAATGTACTTGAGGTTGACAGAGAGAGGGCACAGCCTCCCAGTCTGGCTGAAGGCCCTGAACTGCTTGGACTGATTCCTCCCTCCAGACGGCTTCCTCTGGCATCCTGTGCTCATCTACAACCCATGGTCATATTTCACCCGGAGTAACCAGTCAGACGAGCTATCAAGGTTTACTATTGTCCTCATAAAATGTCTTAGAGCTGGGGCACTCGCCACTCTGGCAGCGCACATCATTAGCGAGAGAGAGCTTGCAGCCAAAGGCACAATAAAGTAGAAGGATTTGCCTTTAAATGTCCAATTTACCAAGTCCACTGGAAGAGTGTTTACAGTGAAGTCTTGGTACCCTAAGCCTAGCAAGGTTTGAGGGTATTTCAGACAGGAGCTATTGTTAAGTGTTGGATAACCTAAACTGAGGTGGATAAACCTAAAACCAACACAGTCCTGTGCCTGGCTTCAGCTCTTTTGGCTAATGGTACACAGCTGGGTAACGGCTATCGCCAAGTTTCCCCAAAGCTTCTTTGTGCTGGTGGTTTTGTTCCGTTGTAAGTCAATGGTCAAAGATGATCTCAGTGCTAGTGAGAAGGGAAACCATCCTTCAACTAGAGGACCCAAGTTTAAGTCCCCATGTCAGCAAGTATCAGTAAGTGCCGTTTGTGCAAGACACTGAATCCCTCTCTGCTCCAGGGCCATGGTGCTGTAGCTGACCCGGCACTCTGACCTCACTGTGGAGATACAACCAAAATTCCTCCATAGCAGGGTTATTATAGTTTGGGATTTTTCATTAGTTTTCATATTTATATAATTTTCAATTTTTATTTCAGTTTAGTTTTAATTTGTTTCTGTGTGGATTTGGTCGTTTTTATTTTCTACAAATGTTTAGTTTTCATCTAGTCTCAGGTCTAGTTTTAGTATTTTGGGTAGGTGTGGTATTTTTTAAAGGTGTAATGATAGATGTTCAGAAAAGGTATTTTGTATGTTCATACATACAAACAAAAAATTATTGACAGGATTTTTTAACACACCCTCAACGAACTTAAAGTTGGGACCACTTGGTTTCATGTTGCACCAATGAGATGCCCCAGCAGACTCAACAGCAATCTGAATTCAGACCTTTTAGCTCACAGTGATCCCAAACGGGACCCTGGGGATTTTCTCCCAAGTACTTTTGACATGAGTTGTACAAACAGCGATGACGTTGGCAACACTGGCACTTCCTACGAGAGCAGGAGGCGCTGAAGACAGTCTACAGGATAGCGCCATCTCCTGGCGTAGTTAGCGTTCAGTAAAAATAGCCAGAAAATCTCCATCCAAAACCTTGCACACAAACCAAGAGATGAAAACTAATTTATTTTTACAGGATCGGACAGGTTTTTTTCAGTCTCGTTTTTGTTTCCATTTCAGTTCACGGCAATGTTTTTTTACTACTTTTCTTCTCAGTTTTCATTTTAGTTTACTATAATAACCTTGCTCCACAGGAATAAACACAGTTATCACAATAAAATGTAATTCAGGAAACAGTAATGGCTTGGCTTTGGAAAATATCAGACATAAACCCAGGATGCAGATGGTTTGTATCTCCTGATAAGGCGGGAGTGTGTGATCCTGGTTGTATGTATACCAACCCTGCACAGCACCACCCCTATGGAATACCTCACTGACTAAGCTCTTCCTGCGTTAAAGATACACACATAAAACTGAAGCTATTTGTTTGTAATTCATGACCAAACTGTTTCTCATCAGTGTTGTGTCTAATGGATTACAGCAGCAGGGGCCAAGTTTTCCCCTCCAGTATCTCCAGGTGGTTCATATTTAATCCTCATAGCAGCCCTAAGGCCTGGAGTATGTACAAACACACACACACACACCAATCACACACGTCCATAATGTGAGCCCAGTACTGTCTCTGACCTCCTAATGTCTGTTTGGGGGGGGTGTTGGTTTTTGTACAATGCATCACCCCCTGTCTGAACACATCTGAAAGCAACTACAACAACTTGGAGCTATTTCAGCTCCGTTTACACCGACATGCGTGCAAATCAATTTGATTAAAACAAGCAACATCCCCAAAACAACACAATTACATCCTGAACGGCAGCGTTGCCAGGTTACCTGAGAAAAGTCCCACAAACACTCTCAGTCTGAGGCTGAAGCGCCACCAGGCTTGTCTGTCTCAGTTCCCCGCACCAGGTAGTAAACTAAAGCTGTTATGTGGGTCAGTCAGTGTAGGAGAACCTCTGTTAATGCTCTTTCCCTGTAATCACTTCCTAAAACATCTGCAATGCTTGGAAAAATGAGAATTACTTGTATGTACAGCAGAGAATAAGAGACTTGAGGCGGCAGCTTCAATGTGAAAACAGCTATGAAACAGATGTAAGCACAAGAATGAGAACATGACCACAGTCCAGTCAAAACACTAAATAACTAAAGAGGCATTCAGTAATAAATGACTTTTATCGACCTCTATCAGCCACCAAGGAATTGCAACAACATCGACAGGTCTCTGGCACAGCTACGGTGGCCTGTAATTGACATAAGTAATAATGCCACAGTTTGAAAACCAGAAATCTCAGCACCAGGTCAAGTAATTGGTAAGTCCTTGGTGTTAATCAACAACCCAATCAAACCCCTGCAGATATGTTATAGATAGTTTTTGTTATGGGATGGTGACTGAAGAACTATTTGAAAGATGAAGTGTAACTCCCCTGTGTCTCCTTTACGAATGTAACTGTTATTTGGTGGATGTTTGAACTGAAGCCATTAATACTATGAAAAGTGTATTGAGCTATGAGAGACCACAGTCCAGGTCTTGGTGGGTTGGACCAGTTATTGCTGCAAGCAACAGGAAAAACTCTTATGAACTGCAGATGCTAACAGAGAGAAAGAGGAAAGAGAAGAAGAAAATAAAAAGGTACAGTAAGTCTTTTTCCAAAGTCAAGTGTTTTCAGAGAGTACAGAACATCCAACCATGAGGAACCAGACCTCCGTTTTCCGTCCGTGCGAGGCAGTGTGAGGCCTGTGTGTGTATGTATGTGTGTGTGTGTGTGTGTGTGTGTGTGTTTTACACAATGTTAAGTTGACCCCTTCAATTAGATAGCAATCCAGACACACACACCACCCCCATAGTCACAGTATTCCTCATGCCTTGGCCTGCTTTTCAAGCTGACCTACATTGAGGAGGGTAGACGAGGGGCCCTCAAACCTTTTTGTGCCAAGGAACCTGCAAAAAATACACTTAAGGCATTGAAGGAGATTTAGCCGGGGGACCTGAACTGAGGATGTTTGTGCTTTAAAAGAAAACGCCACAGTTATTTTGTGATGAAGTGTTGCAATTTACTTTTTTAATGAACCCCCTTTCCCTGAACCTGCCATGCGTACGTCTACTTCAGTGAGTGATTTCCTACATTTCCCAGAATGGCTTTTGACAACTCCCAGAGAAAGTCTGAAAAAAGTTGCTTTCAATCAATGGGCATACGGGCATACAAATATAGCTAGCTACCCGACCAGCTTGGGAATGTTGTTAGGCCAATTATATGCTGGAATAAGACAAATACAACGGAACAGAAATACAACATATATACACCAACAGTGTTAGGCTTGATTTCATACCTGCTGTAGGCGGAGAGAGTGAAATCTGTGCTCAAAATATCTTTTCTTCAATATTCTCAGCTCGCTTCTAGGCAAATGAAACAATACAGAAATGGCTATTGTTCTCTAATGGATATCAGTAGGGCTTCTGGAGAATCTGGCATGTACCTGAATATCTTTTAATAAATAGAAATGATCTTAACATCAGAAAATCACACAATTAAACAATATATGAGTTTATCTTTAAAATGTGGCAAAGGGCTATAATTCTATTGTCTCAGTCTGTATTATTGTATATATTTGTAATGATATTGCTCCTTAAAATCTGGGTTCCTGTGTTTTTCTGAAGTGTTTGCTCAGTGTACTCAGTGTATTGCAGATGGTAAAACAAGGCGCCTCTTGATAAATGGGTTAACTGTAATGCACTTGGCTTGTGCTCTTACCAGCAGTGGACACATTTCATGTACAACTGAGGTAATGTGTTCTTGGAAAACATAAAGCAGTGGTGATTTTACTGTGTGTAATATGGATTATTACCGTGACTTTACAGTCAGCATTCTCCTTCACACCAGTGGGAGCAAAGGTCATCTGGAGGGCGTTCCTGGACAGACAGACAGGCTCCCAGGAGGTATGGACTAGGCTGTAGCTTGTCTGGCCATCTGCTTTGACCTGCCTCCTTTTCTCTACAGCTAAAACTGACTTCCCTCCTACATGCATGCCCTGTGACATTTAGGACTTCGGATCTTTTTCTTTAAACTGTTATTAAAATAAAATAGTGGTTTAAAACATAATCCTTTTGGGATCAACTGGAAGAGTCACATACACACATACACAGAGAGCGAGAGAGAGAGAGAGAGTACAGTGACACATATTAGTCTCACAAGACATCTGCTCTGTATCCCCCCAGCCCTCTCTCTCTCACACACACACAGTACTTGACAGACACATCACTGCAGGTCTGGGTGATAAGTAAGGAGAATTCCTGGCATAGTCTGGGGCGGCGTCAGGGCACGACCACTTGACCCTCTGAACCAGGTGTCTTCCTCTCTGGCCATTCCCCTTCCACTGTGGAAACTAAGATGCTGCCTGTCAATCACCCTGGTTGTCATGGTATTCAGGTGGCCCAGTCCTCTGAAGTGGCAAACAGGCTTTCCTACATTTACACTGGGGTTAGACCGATATAGCCAGCTGATATTGGCCTTACGGTCAGTCATTACCATCACCACTGGTTTGGTTTGATGTTTATTACATCAGCAGCTTTGATCCAACAATATCGCTATCTGTATCGGCCTAGAAAAACCCAAACCCTATTTTATACCCTGGAGAGAATGCAGACAATTTAGGACACTGTTCACAAAAAAAAATTGTTCAGAATCATTTTTAGACATATCAAATTAATAACCTGTGATGTGGAGCGAGTAGGATTTGAGAGTACAGGGAATGGAAGTTAGGAGGGCCAGCTACTTTGCTTTGCTCTGTGCTCAACGTAAGTATTTGGACAGTGACACAGTTTTTGTTGTTTTGGCTCTGTCCTCCAGCACATTGGATTTGAAATGAAACAATGACGATGAGGTGAATATCCCTGTAGTATGGATTTATTCAGTGTCCTCCATCTTTTAGCCAGGCAGTGCAGTTGACGGATGTCCATTTAAACCAAATTGCATTTGTCAGTCAAAGGGACTAATCCTGAAAATGATATCCATAAACAATGTTTCATACACTGTCAGGGTGTCCATCTCCGTTTGTCTGGGTACTGTACAGAGTCCAACCTCAGGGCCAAACATCAACAATTATCACCACCTCACTCACACTGGTAAACACACACTACTTTATTAGAAACATCATTTTCCGTATGTCACACAGATGGGATTTATAGTTGAGTATGTTATTCAATTCAACAGTGTTTGACATCAACACTCCATACAGTACTACTGTGTTCCCATGTTTCTGTCCATTTTGCTTTCAAGTATAATTTCACCTTTTGTACACATATTTTATTTCCACAATTTCCACATAGGCTGGGATTTGATAAAGTCTGCTCTGGTGCTGCAGAGTAACCACATTTTCTCATGCCTGGTGCCAACGTGAAGCAGGATGACTTGGGAAATTCAGGTCTTGGCACCCAAAATGACAAATAACTATTTCAAAACCACATAAATTTAACTTGTTGTCCAAATGTTTTGCCAGTGTAATTGACGCTGGTTTCACAGACATGGATTAAGCCTCACCCTGGGCTACAAAGTTGAAGTCAGTGAAGATCTCCATTGAAAAACAAGTCAGGCCTCATCCGTGTCTGTGAAATGAAATGGATTGATGAAAAAATAAAGTGGACACTCGTGACCCAGCGGCAGATCAGTGTGACTAAAAACATAAATTATACATCTTATAATAAAATATATATCTCTCTCTCTAAACAAATCTCACTTCATTCACATTAGTAAACATCCACTAGTGGTGTTATCCATGTATCACAGTTACATGACAGGAAACATTTTGTGTGTCGTAACATCGCTGCCTTCTATAAATACCTTCAACAAGGACAAATGAGTACCTGTTACTGAGCAAAAATGAGATCTAGTCACCTAAAATAATGAATCAACATTTGAAACAATGGACATATTTTCAAAAGTGCATTGTAGTGGCT